>PVKS010033766.1:0-21444 GCA_004027875.1 Aplodontia rufa | reverse complement strand
AGAATCAGGTAGTGAGGCCTGCAGTGTGCCCAGAGGTAGAGGGAGGGCATGTGAGTGAAGCTAGGAGAGGGCTGAGGAGGCCAGGAGAGGTGCTGGGTTCAGAGGCAATATGGATAGCCTCAATAAGAGTAAGAGAGGCACTCTTTGTTGGTGCAGGAGGTAGAGACTGAGGGGTAGCATGATGTTTCTGGGAGTCTTAGTTTGTGCTTGGTACCATCCCTTGGGATCCAGGTAGGGATGGGAGTCTCTGAGTTGGGGAGTGTGCAGGGGTGTTGGAAAGGCCATTGCAGGTTGGTTGAAGTATTTCGTGGGAAGCATAAAGAGACTGGTGTCCAGGGCACCTGAGCATTGTTTTCAAGAAATGTGTTGAAGGCTTGAATTGCATTTTCAATATAGAGAGCAAATACTACTCCTTACATTTTACCAAAGCCCATATACTCCTTTTGGTATGTGTGTGACTGTATTAAACTGTATTTCTAATTCATGGTAATTTTGACATTTTACCTTTTCTTATTTCAAAGATAGGTAACGATATCATCTTAAATATAGTGTGCGTGAGTGTGTGGGGGAACACGCAAAAGTGTGTGCTTCCACACAGCTCAGGATTCCTTGAGCTGAACGATCAAAATGTGGCCATAAAGACTTTTTGTGACACTACCTTTTTCTTGTTCATTCTTTCCATTTTGACCCATAACCAGCGGTCCCTCCACTGCTATATGTCGGCACGGTGTGCAACATGATATTTTGGTGACGATATGCGGTATTCTGTGCAATATGTATTCAGGCTCAAGGCTTCTGAGTAGGTTGAGTTTGCCTGGAAAATGTGGGATATCCGTAAAAACCCGAGTCTGCTAAGTGGTTGTCTTTGTTTTCTGTCTTATTCCATTTGAGTGACTTCAGCAAACTTTTGATTGTGGCAAAACTGAGGATTCTCCTATATGCATATACGTGGAATATTTACCAACTGTAATGTTCATTTGTCTTACTTCATAGACATCCTTCATTGGAAGATGGAACACAATTGCTCATTTGACTTTCCTGTGTATTTATTACACTTGTTAATTTTGATGCTGGGACCCAAGCTAGGGAAGTGTAGCTGGAGGTGTGTTCTCCAAAAGCCAACTCTGCTCCTTGGCCATGGAGCTTGTCCAAAGGCTCTGCAGATATCTCGGAGGAAATCCAAGCAGGGAGGCCTGGTTACTCTGAATGTTTAGTTTCTGAGAATCTCACCATTTGCCCCGGGTCTTTCAAATGGTTAAGACTTAATTACCAAGGTAATGGCATTAGCAGGAGGAACCTTTGAAATGGAGTTATTTCATGACTGAATGTCCCTCACGGATCGACCACAACACTTCCAGAAGAAAACTGAGGGAAGACGAGTTTTTCCTTGCACTTTGATTATACTCAACTAGCATGCATGTTCAAAAACAGAAAGCTCACAGAAATTCACCAGGCCCCCATTTCTGGCCATGATTTGATGTTGCAATTCCCTGCTTGCAAATCCTTGAGGAGTAAATGTCCACTGGGTGCAAGCCAGGCAATCTAAGGAACAGTGCTATTGCACGCGAGTGAGGTGAGTGTTTGAAATGGAGAGTAAGAGATGATGGAGAGAAGAGATGGGATTCGTGCTTCCACTGGAAGATGCAGCTGTGGCACCTGCTGGTGGTGTGAGGGGGAAACAAAGTAACTACACATGCATCAACCTTTTATTTTCTTCATGGAGGTATGTGATCATGCATGGAAAGACTGAGAAGGGAAAGGTGGGACAAGAGAGATGAGAAAGTTTTGAGGTCAAGAGTTGTGGATTGGTCTTGGTACCGCAGTTACGTGGGTGAACACACTATGTGGACAGAAGACAAGGGATGTGGTTCAGAAGAGTGTCAAGAGATGATTTGTCATTAGGATAAGCAAACCTTCAACAGGAGTAGATAGAGATCACAATGCAGGTGTGTGTTTCCCAATGAGTCCAGTAGTTGTATACATTTTTGGGAGAGTGTTTACTCCACAAATATGCGAATAATGAAAAGATGGAGTTCAATAATTTTTTCCGGAAATGATGTAAACCAAGAACCACAGTCTTTTCTTAGTTTGGCCTGGTCTCTCAGGTTCAAGTCTGCTGCAAATTTCTTCAAAAATCACAGAACTTGGCCACCCCGCACTGCTTTCCTTTCAGTCCATAGCAGGCGCCCACAGTGCTCATCTGCACTCACCTCCAATGTATGGACCCAGTATGGAATCCATGTCTCATCAGATTGAAATTCCTTCCTCTAAGTTGGCTGTGAACTTCAACACTGCCTTAGGCAAAGCCTTGCTCAGTGCACCTGTTATTGCTGTCCAGGCCCCAATGCTTCTGGTATTCTTGGCTCCCTGTCTGAGCTCCAAGCACCATTTTCGTAAGGTTGCCCGCATTTCTAACATCTTCCCTGAATCCGCCTTACAGAATGGCCTTCTGGGTAGCCTGAAAGTCTCCTATACCTGCAAAGCTTTTGTTCCCTATAGAGAACTCTCAGGGGCGCATATCCCAAAAGACACTGTGAGCAGCTCTGAGCGCTTTAGCGTGTATGACTTAAAATGCTGAGTGCAATCAAGGATGTGTGCATTGATGTTCTGAAATCTCCTTTTTCCATTGAGACAGGTGGTGAAACCCATGCCAGTCACAGGCCACACCGCTCACCCCAAGGCACTGTGGCCCCACCCATGGCTACACTCTCCGATGTCACTTGGGCCCTAGACCTTCAAGTCAGGGCACATGGAACAAGGGCTTTTTGAAAGTGGAGGGATTTCATCCAGGAGGCTTCAGAAGAAGACACAGCGGCATGGAAGAGGACATGCTTCTGATGTCCACAGTGTCCTGGAAAACTAAAGAACAGAATGTTGACACTGGAAGCAGCGGGGTAGGGTACACTGGGATCTTCTTTCTTGTTACTTCACTGGTGAGTTTTCCAATGTTCCCGGCATGGCCTTGCGAGGGTGGCAGTCCCCATTGTGTGTGGCTGACCCATCCAAGCCTGCAATTGGCGAATTTGACTTACCTGGCTTGCAAGGGCATACCTATAGGGTCTTGGGGAGCATTGGCAAATGTAGGGAAGCTCCAGGGTGGGCAAGGGATGGGGGAGGGCATGTGGTTCCTGGTCAGGGGAGGCCATCGTGGACACGGAACAATTGCTGATTGTGAGATGAATGGCTTGAGCATTGAGGACACAAGGTCAGGCAGTGGTTGTTGGTGCAGGGGCTACTGCAGCAGAGGCATGTTGCATGATTTTGCAAGGTGAACCTGGAAGTGGGCAGGAATGGCCCTCGATTTTTCACACAGCAGCTTTCCATGCAAGGTTGGGATGTATAGAGGAAGAGGCATCCCAAACCAAAACCCATAACCTTCTATTGTTAAGTGTGTGACTGTATTAAACTATATTTCTAATTCATGGTGATTTTATTACTTATCTTTTCTTCCTTAAAATATAGGCACTGATTTAATTTTAGATATAGTGTGTGTGAGTGTGTGGGGAAAAGCGCCCACGCGTGTGCTTCTACAGGGTAAGGATTCCTTGAGTTGAATGATCAAAATGTAGCCCAAAAGTCTTTTTGTAACATTACCTTTTCTTTTTAATTCTTTCCATTTTTACCCATAAACAGAGGTGCCTCCACTGCTATATGTCGTCACGGTGTGCAACATGACATTTTGATAATAATATGTGGTATCCTGTGTGCAATATATATTATGGCTCAAGGCCTCTGAGTCCGTTGAGTTTGCCTTAAAAATGTGGGTGATCCATAAAAAACCGAGTCTTCTAAGTGGTTGTCTTTTTTTTTCTGTCTGTTTCCTTTTTTGTGACTTCAGCATACTTTTGGTTGTGGCAAAACAGAGGATTTCCCTATGTGCATATACGTGGAATATTCACCAACTTTGATGATCATTTGTCTTAGTTCTAACACATCCTTCATTGGAAGATGGAACACAATTGCTCATTTAGCTTTCCTGAGTATTTATTACAGTTGTTAATTTTGATGCTGGGACCCAAGCTAGGGTGGTGTAGCTGGAGGTGTGTTTTCCACAAGCCAACTCTGCTCCTTGGCCATGGAGCTTCCCCAAAGGCTCTGAAGATATCTCGGAGGAAATCCAAGCACGGAGGCCTGGTGTCTCCGAAGGTTTAAGTTCTGAAAATCTCACCATTTTCCCCGGGGCTTTCAAATGGTGAAGACTTAATTACCAAGGTAATGGCGTTAGCAGGAGGAACCTTAGAAATGGAGTTAGTTCATGACAGAATGTCCCTCAGGGATCGACCACAACCCTTCCAGAAGAAAACGGAGGGCATACGAAGTTTTTCCTTGCACTTTGAGTATAATCAAGCAGCATGCATGTTCAAAAACAGAAAGCTCACAGAAATTCACCAGGTCCCCATTTCTGGCCATGATTTGATGTTGCAATTCCCTGCTTGCAAATCCCTGAGAAGTAAATGTCCACTGGGTGCAAGCCAGGCAATCTAAGGAATAGTGTTATTGTACGTGAGTGAGTTGAGTGTTTCAAATGGAGAGTAAGAGATGATGGAGAGAAGAGATGGGATTTGTGGGGCCACTGGAAGTTGCAGCTGTGGCACCTGCTGGTGGTGTCAGGGGGAAACAAAATAACAACACATGCATCAACCTTTTGTTTTCTTCATGGAGATATGTGATCATGCATGGAAAGACTGAGATGGGAAACGTAGGACAAGATAGATGAGAAAGTTTTGAAATCAAGATTTGTGGCTTGGTCTTGGTACCGCATGTACTTGGGTGAACGCACTACGTGGACAGATGACAACGGATGTGGTTCAGAAGAGTGTCCGGAGAAGATATGTCATTAGGAGAAGCAAACCTTCAACAGGAATAGATAGAGATCACGATGCACGTGTGTGTTTCCCAATGGGTGCAATAGCTGGATGCATGTTTGGAAGAGTGTTTACTCCACAAATATGCGAATAATGAAAAGAGGGAATTGAATAATTTTTTCAGGAAACGATGTAAGCCAAGAACCACAGTCTTTCCTGAGTATGACCTGGTCTCTCTGGGTTAAGACCGCTGCAAAACTCTTCAAAAATCACAGATCTTGGCCACTACGCACTGCTTCCCTTTCTGTCCATAGCAGGCGCCCTCAGTGCTCATCTGCACTCACCTCCAATGTATGGACCCAGTATGGAATTCATGTCTCTCATCAGATTGAAATTCCTTCCTCCAAGTTGGCTGTGAACTTCACCACTGCCATAGGTGAAGCCTTTCTCAGTGCACCTGCCACTGCTGTCCAGGCACCAACGCTTCTGGGATTCTTGGCTCCCTGTCTGAGCTCCAAGCACCACTTCCATAAGTTTGCCCCCATTTCTTACATCTTACCTGAATACACCTTACAGCCTGGCTCTTCTCCGTAGCCTGAAAATCTCCTATGCCTGCACAGATTTAGTGCCCTGCAAAAAACCCGGAGGGCCTAAAATATCAAAAGACACTGTGAATATCTCTGAGCGCTGTAGTGTGTATGACCCAGTAAATGGTGATTGCAAACAAGGGGGTTTGCATTGGTGTTCTGCTTTCTCCTTTTTTCATTGTGATGGGGGTGGAACCCATGTGAGTCACAGAACACACCCCTGGACCCCAAGCCACCGTGTCCCCGCACATGGCCACACCCTTGCCTTCCAGTGGGCCCTAGGCCCTCAAGTCAGAGCATGTGGAACAAGCACTTTTTGAAAGTGGAAGGATTTCATCCAGGAGGCTTTAGAAGAACCCCCAGCGCCATGGAAGTGGACATGCTTCTGTTGTCCTCCATGTCCCGGAAAACTGAACAACAGAATGTTGACACTGGAAGCAGCAGGGGAGGGCACACCGGGATCCTCTTTCTTCTTACTACACTGGTGAGTTGTCCAATGTTCCCGACCCTGGGCTTGGAGGGTGGCAGTTCCCCTGTCATGTGGCTGGCCCGACCAGGCCTCTGGTTGGCGAGTTTGACCTCCCTGGCATCTAACGGCAGACCTAGAGGATCTTGGAGAGCCTCAGCAGAAGGTAGGTAAGCTCCAGTGTGGGCAAGTGATGGGGGAGGGCATGTGCTTCCAGGTTAGGGGAGGCCTTTGGGGACCAGGTACTGTTGCAGGGTATGGGATGGATGGCTTGAGCATTGAGGACACAAGGTCAGGCAGTGGTTGTTGGTGCAGGGGCTACTGCAGCAGAGGCACGTTGCATGATTTTGCAAGGTGTACCAGCAAGTGGGCAGGAATGGCCCTCGATTGTTCACACAGCAGCTTTCCATGCAAGGTTGGGATGTATAGAGGAAGAGGCATCCCAAACCAGAACTGGGGTGCTGCACTGCTGTCCCTGACTTCTTGTCTTGTTTGTGGACACTGGATGTTTTTGGCCTCCTGAAGCATGGCTGCGTTGACCTGGTTGGAGCCTGGACTTGTGTGCGCCAGTATCCATGGCTATTGTCCTGTAAGGC
This sequence comes from Aplodontia rufa, assembly GCA_004027875.1. NCBI lineage: Eukaryota > Metazoa > Chordata > Mammalia > Rodentia > Aplodontiidae > Aplodontia > Aplodontia rufa. The sequence goes on along the minus strand of PVKS010033766.1, from coordinate 14,990 downwards.
TGGTCCCAGCATCAGGTAGTGAGGCCTGCAGTGTGCCCAGATGTAGAGGGAGGGCATGTGAGTGAAGCTAGGAGAGGGCTGAGGAGGCCAGGAGAGATGCTGGGTTCAGAGGCGATATGGATAGCCTCAATAAGAGAAAGAGAAGCACTCTTTGTTGGTGCAGGAAGTAGAGACTGAGGGGTAGCATGATGTTTCTGGGAGTCTTAGTTTGTGCTTGGTACCTTCCCTTGGGATCCAGGTAGAGATGGGTGTCTCTGATTTGGGGAATGTGCAGGGGTGTTGGAAAGGCCATTGCAGGTTGGTTGAAATATTTTGTGGGAAGCGTAAAGAGATCGGTGTCCAGGGCACCTGAGTATTGTTTTCAAGAAATGTGTTGAAGGCTTGAATTGCATTTTCAATTTGGAGAGAATGCATACCTCCTTACATTTGACCAAAACCCATATCCTCCTATTGGTAGGTGTGTGACTGTATTAAACTATATTTCTAATTCATGGTGATTTTATTACTTATCTTTTCTTCCTTAAAAGATAGGTAATGATTTAATTTTAGATATAGTGTGTGTGAGTGTGTGGGGAAAAGCGCCCACGCGTGTGCTTCTACAGGGTAAGGATTCCTTGAGCTGAATGATCAAAATGTGGCCCAAAAGTCTTTTTGTAACATTACCTTTTCTTTTTAATTCTTTCCATTTTACCCATAAACAGAGATGCCTCCACTGCTATTTGTCGTCACGGTGTGCAACATGACATTTTGATAATGATATGCGGTATCCTGTGTGCAATATATATATTGGCTCAAGGCCTCTGAGTCCGTTGAGTTTGCCTTAAAAATGTGGGTGATCCATAAAAAACCGAGTCTTCTAAGTGGTTGTCTTTTTTTTCTGTCTGTTTTCTTTTTTGTGACTTCAGCAAACTTTTGGTTGTGGCAAAACAGAGGATTTCCCTATGTGCATATACGTGGAATATTCACCAACTTTGATGATCATTTGTCTTAGTTCTAACACATCCTTCATTGGAAGATGGAACACAATTGCTCATTTGGCTTTCCTGTGTATTTATTACACTTGTTAATTTTGATGCTGGGACCCAAGCTAGGGAGGTGTACCTGGAGGTGTGTTTCCAAAAGCCAACTCTGCTCCTTGGCCATGGAGCTTGCCCAAAGGCTCTGCAGATATCTCGGAGGAAATCCAAGCAGGGAGGCATGGTGTCTCCGAAGGTTTAAGTTCTGAGAATCTCACCATTTGCCCCGGGTCTTTCAAATGGTTAAGACTTAATTACCAAGCTAATGGCATTAGCAGGAGGAACCTTTGAAATGGAGTTAGTTCATGATAGAGTGTCCGTCACGGATCGACCACAACCCTTCCAGAAGAAACCTGAAGGCATAGGAAGTTTTTCCTTGCACTTTGAGTATACTCAAGCAGCATGCATGTTCAAAAACAAAAAGCTAACAGAAATTCACCAGGTCCCCATTTCTGGCCATGATTTGATGTTGCAATTTCCTGCTTACAAATCCCTTAGGAATAAATGTCCACTGGGTGCAAGCCAGGCAATCTAAGGAACAGTGTTATTGCACGCGAGTGAGGTGAGTGCTTGAAATGGAGAGAAAGAGATAATGGAGAAAAGACATGGGATTTGTTGGGCCATTGGAAGTTGCAGCTGTGCACCTGCTGGTGGTATTAGAGTGAAACAAAGTAACTACACCTGCATCAACCTTTTATTTTCTTCATGGAGATATGTGATCATGCATGGAAAGACTGCGATGGGAAAGCTGGGACAAGAGAGATGAGAAAGTTTTGAAATCAAGAGTTGTTGCTTGGTCTTGGTACCACAGGTAAATGGGTGAACACACTACGTGGACAGATGAAAATGGATGTGGTTCAGAAGAGTGTCGAGAGAAGATTTGTCATTAGGAGAAGCAAACCTTCAACAGGAGTAGTTAGAGATCACGATGCATGTGTGTGTTTCCCAATGGGTCCAAAAGCTGGATGCATGTTTGGATGAGTGTTTACTCCACAAATATGCAAATAATGAAAAGAGGGAGTTCAAGAATTTTTTCAGGAAATTATGTATGCCAAGAACCACAGTCTTTTCTGAGTTTGGCCTGGTCTCTCTGGCTCAAGTCTTCTGCAAACTTCTTCAAAAATCACAGTACTTGTCCAACCCGCACTGCTTCCTTTTCCGTCCATAGCAGGCACCCTCAGTGCTCATCTGCACTCACCTCCAATGTATGGACCCAGTATGGAATCCATGTCTCTCATCAAATTGAAATTCCTTCCTCCAAGTTGGCTGTGAACTTCAACGCTGCCTTAGGTGCAGCTTTTCTCAGTGCACCTGTCATTGCTGTCCAGGCCCCAATGCTTCTGGTATTCTTGGCTCCCTGTCTGAGCTCCAAGCACCACATTCGTAAGTTTGCCCCCATTTCTTCCATCTTCACTGAATCCGCCTTACAGCCAGGTTCTTCTGGGTAGCCTGAAACTCTCTGATACCTGCAAAGCTTTTGTGCCCTGCAGAGAACCCTGAGGGGCGACTATCCCAAAAGACATTCTGAGCATCTCTGAGTGCTTTAGGGTGTATGACTTAAAATGTTAAGTGCAATCATGGGGGTGTGCATTGATGTTCTGATTTCTCCTTTATCCATTGAGACAGGGGGGTGGAACCCATGCCAGTCACAGGCCACACTCCTCACCCCAAGGCACTGTGGCCCCACCCATGGCTACACCCTCGGATGTCCCTTGGGCCCGAGGCCTTCTAGTGAGGACACAGGGAACAAGGGCTTTTTGAAAGTGGAGGGATTTCATCCAGGAGGCTTCAGAAGAAGACACAACGGCATGGAAGAGGACATGCTTCTGCTGTTCTCAGTGTCCCGGAAACTAAAGAACAGAATGTTGACACTGGAAGCAGCGGGGAGGGCACACCGGGATACTATTCCTTGTTACTTCAATGGTACGTTTTCCAATGTTCCCAGCCATGGCCTTGCGAGGGTGGAAGTCCTCCTTGCGTGTGGCTGGCCCGTCCAAGCCTGCAATTGGTAAATTTGACCTACCTGGCTTTCAAGGGCAGACTACAGCGTCTTGGGGGGCCTTGGGAAAAGGTAGGGAAGCTCCAGTGTGGGCAAGGGATGGGGGAGGGTATGTGGTTCCTGGTCAGGGGAGGCCATCGTGGACAAGGAACAATTGCTGATTGTGAGATGAATGACTTGAGCATTGAGGACACAAGGTCAGGCAGTGGTTGTTGGTGCAGGGGCTACTGCAGCAGAGGCATGTTGCATGATTTTGCAAGGTGTACCAGCAAGTGGGCAGGAATGGCCCTCGATTGTTCACACAGCAGCTTTCCATGCAAGGTTGGGATGTATAGAGGAAGAGGCATCCCAAACCAGAACTGGGGTGCTGCACTGCTGTCCCTGACTTCTTGTCTTATTTGTGGACACTGGATGTTTTTGGCCTCCTGAAGCTTGGCTGCGTTGACCTGGTTGGAGCCTGGACTTGTGTGCGCCAGTATCCATGGCTATTGTCCTGTAAGGCTGGTCCCAGCATCAGGTAGTGAGGCCTGCAGTGTGCCCAGATGTAGAGGGAGGGCATGTGAGTGAAGCTAGGAGAGGGCTGAGGAGGCCAGGAGAGATGCTGGGTTCAGAGGCGAAATGGATAGCCTCAATAAGAGAAAGAGAAGCACTCTTTGTTGGTGCAGGAAGTAGAGACTGAGGGGTAGCATGATGTTTCTGGGAGTCTTAGTTTGTGCTTGGTACCTTCCCTTGGGATCCAGGTAGAGATGGGTGTCTCTGATTTGGGGAATGTGCAGGGGTGTTGGAAAGGCCATTGCAGGTTGGTTGAAGTATTTTGTGGGAAGCGTAAAGAGACCGGTGTCCAGGGCACCTGAGCATTGTTTTCAAGAAATGTGTTGAAGGCTTGAATTGCATTTTCAATTTGGAGAGAATGCACACCTCCTTACATTTTACCAAATCCCATATCCTCCTATTGGTAGGTGTGTGACTGTATTAAACTATATTTCTAATTCATGGTGATTTTATTACTTATCTTTTCTTCCTTAAAAGATAGGTAATGATTTAATTTTAGATATAGTGTGTGTGAGTGTGTGAGGAAAAGCACCCACGCGTGTGCTTCTACAGGGTAAGGATTCCTTGAGTTGAATGATCAAAATGTGGCCCAAAAGTCTTTTTGTAACATTACCTTTTCTTTTTAATTCTTTCCATTTTACCCATAAACAGAGATGCCTCCACTGCTATATGTCGTCACGGTGTGCAACATGACATTTTGATAATGATATGCGGTATCCTGTGTGCAATATATATATTGGCGCAAGGCCTCTGAGTCCGTTGAGTTTGCCTTAAAAATGTGGGTGATCCATAAAAAACCGAGTCTTCTAAGTGGTTGTCTTTTTTTTTCTGTCTGTTTCCTTTTTTGTGACTTCAGCAAACTTTTGGTTGTGGCAAAACAGAGGATTTCCCTATGTGCATATATGTGGAATATTCACCAACTTTAATGATCATTTGTCTTAGTTCTAAACATCCTTCATTGGAAGATGGAACACAATTGCTCATTTAGCTTTCCTGAGTATTTATTACACTTGTTAATTTTGATGCTGGGACCCAAGCTAGGGAGGTGTAGCTGGAGGTGTATTTTCCACAAACCAACTCTGCACCTTGGCCATGGAGCTTGCCCAAAGGCTCTGCAGATATCTGGGAGGAAATGCTGGCAAGGAGGCCTGGTGTCTTCGAAGGTTTAAGTTCTGAGAATCTCACCATTTGCCCCGGGTCTTTCAAATGGTGAAGACTTAATTACCAAGGTAATGGCATTAGCAGGAGGAACCTTTGAAATGGAGTTAGTTCATGACAGAATGTCCCTCATGGATTGACCACAACCCTTCCAGAAGAAAACGGAGGGCATACGAAGTTTTTCCTTGCACTTTGAGTATACTCAACCAGCATGCATGTTCAAAAACAGAGAACTCACAGAAATTCACCAGGTCCCCATTTCTGGCCATGATTTGATGTTGCAATTCCCTGCTTGCAAATCCCTGAGGAGTAAATGTCCACTGGGTGCAAGCCAGGCAATCTAAGTAACAGTGTTATTGCACGCGAGTGAGGTGAGTGTTTCAAATGGAGAGTAAGAGATGATGGAGAGAAGAGATGGGATTTGTGGGGCCACTGGAAGTTACAGCTGTGGCACCTGCTGGTGGTGTCAGGGGGAAACAAAGTAACAACACATGCATCAACCTTTTGTTTTCTTCATGGAGGTATGTGATCATGCATGGAAAGACTGAGATGGGAAACGTGGGACAAGATAGATGAGAAAGTTTTGAAATCAAGATTTGTGGCTTGGTCTTGGTACCGCATGTACTTGGGTGAACGCACTACGTGGACAGATGACAACGGATGTGGTTCAGAAGAGTGTTCGGAGAAGATATGTCATTCGGAGAAGCAAATCTTCAACAGGAATAGATAGAGATCACGATGCATGTGTGTGTTTCCCAATGGGTGCAATAGCTGGATGCATGTTTGGAAGAGTGTTTACTCCACAAATATGCGAATAATGAAAAGAGGGAATTCAAGAATTTTTTCAGGAAATGATATAAGCCAAGCACCACGGTCTTTTCTGAGTTTGACCTGGTCTCTCTGGGTCAAGACTGCTGCAAACTTCTTCAAAAATCACAGATCTTGACCACTACGCACTGCTTCCCTTTCTGTCCATAGCATTCGCCCTCAGTGCTCATCTGCACTCACCTCCAATGTATGGACCCAGTATGGACTCCATGTCTCTCATCGGATTGAAATTCCTGCCTCCAAGTTGGCTGTGAACTTCACCGCTGCCATAGGTGAAGGCTTTCTCAGTGTACCTGTCATTGCTGTCCAGGCCCCAATGCTTCTGGGATTCTTGGCTCCCTGTCTGAGCTCCAAGCACCACTTCCATAAGTTTGCCCCCATTTCTTACATCTTCCCTTAATCTGCCTTACAACCTGGCTCTTCTGGGTAGCCTGAAAGTCACCTATGCTTGCACAGGTTTTATGCCCTGCAAAAAACCCTGAGGGGCTAATATCCCAAAAGACACTTTGAGCGTCTCTGAGCGCTGTAGCTTGTGTGACCCAGTAAATGGTGCATGAAATCAATGTTCTGATTTCTCCTTTTTCCATTGTGATGGTGGGTGGAACCCATGCCTGCCACAGGCCACACCCCCGAGCATCAAGCCACCATTGCCCAGCACATGGCCACACCCTCGGCTGTCCAGTGGGCCCTAGGCCCTCAAGTCAGGGAACGTGGAACAAGCACTTTTTGAAAGGGGAGTGATTTCATCAGGAGGCTTCAGAAGAAAACCAGGCAGCATGGAAGAGAACATGCTTCTGCTGTCCTCCATATCCCGGAAAACTGAACCACAGAATGTTGACACTGGAAGCAGCAGGGGAGGGCACACCGAGATCCTCTTTCTTCTTATCGCACTGGTGAGTTTTCCAATGATCTCGGCCCTGGCCTTGGGAGGGTGGCAGTCCCCCTTGCGTGTGGCTGGCCCTACCAGGCCTCTGGTTGGCAAGTTTGACCATCCTGGCATCCACGGCAGTCCTAGAGGATCTTGGAGAGCCTCAGCAGAAGGTAGGTAAGCTCCAGCGTGGGCAAATAATGGGGGAGGGCATGTGATTCCAGGTCAGGGGAGGCCTTTGGGGACCAGGTACTGCTGCAGGGTGTGGGATGGATGGCTTGAGCATTGAGGACACAAGGTCAGGCAGTGGTTGTTGGAACTGGGGCTACTGCAGCAGAGGCATGTTGCATGATTTTGCAAGGTGTACCTGCAAGGGGGCAGGAATGGCCCTCGATTGTTTACACAGAGGCTTTCCATGCAAGGTTGGGATGTATAGACGGAGAGGTATCCCAAACCTGGACTGGTGTGCTGCACTGCTTTTCCTGACTCCGTGTCTCATTTGTGGATGCTGGAAGTTCTTGGCCTCCTGAAGCATGGCTGCATTGACCTGGTTGGAGCCTGGATTTGTGTGCGCCAGTAGCCAGGGCTGCCGTCCTGTGAGATCGGTCCAAGCATCAGGTAGTGATGCCTACACTGTGCCCAGAGGTAGAGGGAATGCATGTGAGCGAAGCTAGGAGAAGGCTGAGGATGCCAGGAGAGGTGCTGGTTTCAGAAGGAATATGGGTAGCCTCAGGAAGTGAAAGAGAGCCACTCGTTGTTGGTGCAGGAGGTAGAGACTGAGGGGTAGCATAATGTTTCTGGGAGTCTTAGTTTGTGCTTGGTACCTTCCCTTGGGATCCAAGTAGGAATGGGTGTCTCCAAGTCGGGGAGTGTGCGGGGGTGTTGGACAGGGCATGCAGGTTGGTGGAAGTATTTTGTGGGAAGCGTAAAGAGACCGGTGTCCAGGGCACCTGAGCTTTGTTTCCAAGAAGTGTGTTGAAGGCTTGAATTGCATTATCAATATGGAGAGCATGTACTGCTCCTTACATTTTACCAAATCCATATCTTCCTATTGCTAGGTGTGTGACTGTATTAAACTGTATTTCTAATTCATGTTGATTTTGACACTTTACCTTTTCTTACTTAAAAGATAGGAAACGATTTAATCTTTGATATAGTGTGTACGTGAGTGTGGAAACAAGCACACGCGTGTACTTCTACTCAGCTAAGAATTCCTTGAGCTGAACTATAAAAATGTGGCCCTGGAGACTTTTTGTAACACTACCTTGTTCTTGTTTATTCTTACTATTTTGACCCAAACGAGAGGTTCCTCCACTGTTATATCGGCACGGTTCGCAACATGAGATTTTCGTAACGATATGTGGTATCTTGTGTGCAATATGTATTAAGGCTCAAGGTCTCCGAGTCCATTGAGTGTGCCTTAAAAATGTGGGAGATCCGTAAAAAACCGAGCTTGCTAAGTGGTTGTCTTTTTTTCTGTCTATTTCCACTTGAGTGACTTCAGCAAACTTTTGATTGTGGCAAAACAGAAGATTTTCCTATATGCATATATGTGGAATATTCACCAACTTTAATGATCATTTGTCTTAGTACTTACTCATCCTTCATTGGAAGATGGAATACAATTGCTCATTTGGCTTTCCTGGGTAGTTATTACACGTGTTAATTTTGATGCTGGGACCGAACCTAGGGAGATGTAGCTGCAGGTGTGTTATCCACAAGCCAACTCAGCTTTTTGGCCATGGAGCTTGACCAAAGGCTCTGCAGATATCTCGGAGGAAATCCAGGCAGGGAGGCCTGGTATCTCCAAAGGTTTAGTTTCTGAGAATCTCACCATTTGCCCTGGGGCTTTCATATGGTAAAGACTTAATTACCAAGGTAATGGCATTAGCAGGAGGAACCTTTGAAATGGAGTTAGTTCATAACAGAATGCCCCTCATGGGTGGACCACAACCCTTCCAGAAGAAAATTGAGGGCATACGAAGTTTATCCTTGCACTTTGAGTATACTCAAGCAGCATGCATGTTCAAAAAGAGAAAGCTCACAGAAATTCACCAGGCACCCTTGTCTGGCCATGATTTGATATTAGAATTCACTGATTGCAAATCCCTGAGGAGTAAATATTCACTGGATGCAAGCCAGGCAATCTAAGGAACAGTGCTATTGTATGTGATTGAGGTGAGTGTTTGAAATGAAGATTAAGAGATGATGGAGAGAAGAGAGGGGCTTTTTGGTTGCACTGGAAGATGCAGCTGTGACACCTGCTGGTGGTTTCAGGGTGAAACAATGTAACTACACATGCATTATCCTTTTGTTTTTTTCATGCGGGAATGTGAAAATGCATGGAAACACTGAGATGAGAAATGTGGTACAAGAGAGATGAGAAAGGTTAGAAATCCTGAGTTGTGACTTGGTCCTGGGACCACAGGTACGTGGGTGAAGACACCACATGGACAGATGACAACAGATGTTCAGGCAGAAGAGTGTCAAGAGAAGATTTGTCATTAAGATGAGCAACCTTTCAACAGTAGTAGAAAGCGATCATGATACAGGTGTGAGTCTCCCAACGGGTCCTATAGCTGGATGCAAGTTCAGAAGAGGGTTAGTCCACAATTACGTGAATAATGACGAGAGGGATTTCAAGATTATTTTCAGGAAATAATGTAAGCCAAGCACCACGGTCTTTTCTGAGTTTGGCCTGGTCTTTCTGGTTCAACTCTGTTACAAAATGCTGCAAAAATACAGAACTTGGCCACACCGCACTGCTTCCCTTTCCGTCCATTGCAGGCGCCCTCAGTGCTCATCTGCACTCACCTCCAATGTATGGACCTGGTATGGACTCCATGTCTCTCATCGGATTGAAATTCCTTCATCCAAGTTGGCTGTGAACTTCACCACTGACATAGGCGAAGGCTTTCTCAGTGTACCTGTCATTGCTGTCCAGGCCCCAATGCTTCTGGGATTCTTGGCTCCCTGTCTGAGCTCCAAGAACCACTTCCATAAGTTTGCCCCCATTTCTTACATCTTCCCTGAATTTGCCTTACAGCCTGGCTCTTCTGGGTAGCCTGAAAGTCTCCTATGCTTGCACAGGTTTTGTGAACTGCAAAATACCCTGAGGGGCTAATATCCCAAAAGACACTGTGAACATCTCTGAGCGCTGTAGCGTGTATGACCCAGTAAATGGTGCATGCAATCAATGTTCTGATTTCTCCTTTTTCCATTGTGATGGTGGGTAGAACCCATGCCTGCCACAGGCCACACCCCCGAGCACCAAGCCACCATTGCCCTGCACATGGCCACAACCTCGGCTGTCCAGTGGGCTCTAGGCCCTCAAGTCAGGGCACGTGGAACAAGTGCTTTTTGAAAGCGGAGTGATTTCATCCAGGAGGCTTCAGAAGAAAATCAGGCAGCATGGAAGAGCACATGCTTCTGCCGTCCTCGCGTTCTGGAAAACTGAACAAAAGAAAGTTGACACTGGAAGCAGCAGGGGAGGGCACACCAGGATCCTCTTTCTTCTTACTGCACTAGTGAGTTTTCCAATGTTCCCGGCCCTGGCCTTGCGAGATGGCAGTCCCCCTTGCATGTGACTGGCTCAACTTGGCCTGTGGTTGGAGAGTTTGATCTCCCTGACATCCAACGGCAGACCTACAGGATCTTGGAGAGCCTCAGCAGAAGGTATGTAAGCTCCAGTGTGGGCAAGGAATGGGGGAGGGCATGTGCTTCATTGTCAGGAGAGGCCTTCGGGGACCAGGAACAGTTGCTGTGCTTGGGATGGATGGCTTGAGCTTTGAGAATACAAGGTCAGGCCGTGGTTGTTGGTGCAGGGGCTACTGCAGCAGAGGCTTGTTGCATGATTTTGCAAGGTGTACCTGCAAAGGGACAGGAATGGCCCTGGATTGTTAACACAGCAGCCTTCCATGCATGTATGGAGGAAGAGGCAGAACAAACCTGGACTAGTGTGCTGCACTGCTGTCCCTGATTCTGTACCTGATTGGTGGTCGCTGGATGTTTTTGGTCTCCTGAAGCATGCCTGCACTGATCTGATTTGAGCCTGGACTTGTGTGCGCCAGTTGCCTGGGCTGCCGTCTTGCAAGGCTGGTCCCAGCATCAAGTAGTTAGGCCTGCAGTGTGCCCAGCAGTAGAGGGAGGGCATGTGTGTGTAGCTAGGAAATGTCTGGGTAGGTCAGGAGAGGTGCTGGGTTCAGAGACGATATGGGTAGGCTTAAGAAGAGAAGGACAGGCACTCTGTGTTGGTGCAGGAGATAGAGTCTGAGGGGTAGCATGATGTTTCTGGGAGTCTTAGTTTGTGCTTGGTACCTTCCCTTGGCATCCAAGTAGGAATGGGTGTCTCCGAGTCGGGGAGTGTGCGGGGGTTTTGGAGAGGCCATGCAGGTTGGTGGAAGTATTTTGTGGGAAGCGTAAAGAGACCGGTGTCCAGGGCACCTGAGCTTTGTTTCCAAGAAGTGTGTTGAAGGCTTGAATTGCATTATCAATATGGAGAGCATGTACTTCTCCTTACATTTTACCAAACCCATATCTTCCTAATGCTAGGTGTGTGACTGTATTAAACTGTAATTCAAATTCATGGTGATTTTGACATTTTACCTTTTCTTACTTAAAAGATAGGTAACGATTTAAAATTTGATGTAGTGTGTACGTGTGTATGGAAATGCGCACACGTGTTTGCTTCTACTCAGCTAAGTATTCCTTGAGCTGAACGATAAAAATATGGCCCTGAAGACTTTTTGTAACACTACCTTTTTCTTGTTCTTTCTTTCCATTTTGACCCAAACGAGAAGTTCCTCCACTGCTATATCGCCACGGTTCGCAACATGAGATTTTCGTAACGATATGTGGTATCATGTGTGCAATATGTATTAAGGCTCAAGGTCTCCGAGTCCGTTGAGTGTGCCTGAAAAATGTGGGAGAACCGTAAAAATCCGAGCCTGCTAAGTGGTTGTCTTTTTTTTCTGTCTGTTTCCTCTTGAGTGACTTCAGCAAACTTTTCGTTGTGGCAAAACAAAGGATTTTCCTATATGCATATATGTGGAATATTCACCAACTTTAATGATCATTTGTCTTAGTACTTACTCATCCTTCATTGGGAGATGGAACACAATTGCTCATTTGGCTTTCCTGGGTAGTTATTACACGTGTTAATTTTGATGCTGGGACCGAAGCAAGGGAGGTGTAGCTGGAGGTGTGTTTTCCACAAGCCAGCGCAGCTTCTTGGCCATGGAGCTTGACCAAAGGCTCTGCAGATATTTCGGAGGAAATCCAGGTGGTGAGGCCTGGTCTCTCCGAAGGTTTAGTTTCTGAGAATCTCACCATTTGCCCCGGGTCTTTCAAATGGTGAAGACTTAATTACCAAAGTAATGGCATTAGCAGGAGGAACCTTTGAAATGGAGTATTTCATGACTGAATGTCCCTCACGGATCGACCACAACCCTTCCAGAAGAAAACTGAGGGCATACGAAGTTTATCCTTGCACTTTGAGTATACTCAAGCAGCATGCATGTTCAAAAAGAGAAAGCTCACAGAAATTCACCAGGCACCCTTGTCTGGCCATGATTTGATATTAGAATTCCCTGATTGCAAATCCCTGAGGAGTAAATATCCACTGGATGCAAGCCAGGCAATCTAAGGAACAGTGCTATTGCACGTGAGTGAGGTGAGTGTTTGAAATGGAGTGTAAGAGATGATGGAGAGAAGAGAGGGGCTTTGTGGGTCCACTGGAAGATGCAGGTGTGGCACCTGCTGGTGGTTTCAGGGTGAAACAAAGTAATTACACATGCATCATCCTTTTGTTTTCTTCATGGAGGAATGAGATTTTGCATGTAAAGTCTGAGTTGGGAAAGGTGGGAAAAGGGAGATGAGAAAGTTTAGAAATCAAGAGTTGTGGCTTGGTCCTGGGACCACAGGTACGTGGGTGAACACACTGCACGGACAGATGACAACAGATGTGGGGCAGAAGAGTGTCAAGAGATTTGTCATTAAGATGAGCAACCCTTCAACAGTAGTAGAAAGCAATCACGATGCAGGTGTGAGTTTCCCAAAGGGTCCCATAGCTGGATGCATGTTCGGAAGAGTGTTTACTCCACAATTATGCGAATAATGAACAGAGGGATTTCAAGATTTTTTTCAGGAAATAATGTAAGCCAAGCACCACGGTCTTTTCTGAGTTTGGCCTGGTCTTTCTGGTTCAACTCTGTTCCAAAATGCTGCAAAAATCACAGAACTTGGCCACACCGCACTACTTTCCTTTCCGTCCATAGCAGATGCCCTCAGTGCTCATCTGCACTCACCTCCAATGTATGGACCCAGTATGGACTCCATGTCTCTCATCGGATTGAAATTCCTTCCTACAAGTTCGCTGTGAACTTCACCACTGCCATAGGTGAAGCCTTTCTCAGTGCACCTGTCATTGCTGTCCAGGCCCCAATGCTTCTGGGATTCTTGGCTCCCTGTCTGAGCTCCAAGCACCACTTCCATAAGTTTGCCCCATTTCTTTCATCTTCCCTGAATCCGCCTTACAGCCTGGCTCTTTGGCGTAGCCTGAAAATCTCCTATGCCTGCACAGGTTTTGTGAACTGCAAAATACCCTGAGGGGCTAATATCCCAAAAGACACTGTGAACATCTCTGAGCGCTGTAGCGTGTATGACCCAGTTAATGGTGCATGCAATCAAGGGGGTGTGCATTGATGTTCTGATTTCTCCTTTTTCCATTGTGATGGTGGGTGGAACCCTAGCCTGCCACAGGCCACACCCCCGAGCACCAAGCCACCATTGCCCCACACATTGCCACACCCTCGGCTGTCCAGTGGGCCCTAGGCCCTCAAGTTAGGGCACGTGGAACAAGCACTTTTTGAAAGCGGAGTGATTTCATCCAGGAGGCTTCAGAAGAAAACCAGGCAGCATGGAAGAGAACATGCTTCTGCTGTCCTCCGTGTTCCTGAAAACTGAACAAAAGAAAGTTGACACTGGAAGCAGCAGAGGAGGGCACACCAGGATCCTCTTTCTTCTTACTGCACTGGTGAGTTTTCCAAGGTTCCCGGCCGTGGCCTTGCGAGATGGCAGTCCCCCTTGCATGTGGCAGGCTCAACTTGGCCTGTGGTTGGAGAGTTTGACCTCCCTGACATCCAACGGCAGACCTGCTGGATCTTGCAGAGCCTCAGCAGAAGGTAGGTAAGCTCCAGTGTGTGCAAGGGATGGGGGAGGGCATGTGCTTCATTGTCAGGAGAGGCCTTCGGGGACCAGGAACAGTTGCTGTGCTTGGGATGGATGGCTTGAGCTTTGACAATACAAGGTCAGGCCGTGGTTGTTGGTGCAGGGGCTACTGCAGCAGAGGCTTGTTGCATGATTTTGCAAGGTGTACCTGCAAAGGGACAGGAATGGCCCTGGATTGTTAACACAGCAGCCTTTCATGCATGTACGGAGGAGGAGGCAGCCCAAACCTGGTTTGGTGTGCTGCACTGCTGTCCCTGATTCCGTACCTGATTGGTGGCCGTTTCTGGCCTCCTGAAGCATGCCTGCACCGATCTGGTTTGAGCCTGGACTTGTGTGCACCAGTTGCCTGGGCTGCCGTCTTGCAAGGCTGTTCCCAGCATCAAGTAGTGAGGCCTCCAGTGTGCCCAGCAGTAGAGGGAGGGCATGTGTGTGTAGCTAGGAAATGGCTGGGTAGGCCAGGAGAGGTGCTGGGTTCAGAGGCGATATGGGTAGCCTCAAGAAGAGAAGGAGAGGCACTCTGTGTTGGTGCAGGAGGTAGAGACTGAGGAGTAGCATGATGTTTATGGGAGTCTTAGTTTGTGCTTGGTACCTTCCTTTGGGATCCAGGTAGGAATGGGTGTCTCCGAGTTGAAGAGTGTGAGCGGGTGTTTTCCAAACCATTGCAGGTTGGTGGAAGTATTTTGTGGGAAGCGTAAAGTGTACAGCGTTCAGAGCACCTGAACTTTGTTTCAAGAAGTGTGTGGAGCCCTTTCCACCTCCCATGAGGAACACTGCCAACTCTGAATGCTAGGTCTCACCTGTAACAGTGTCTGCAGTTTCTTCAGTGGATGGTTCCAAAAGCAGAACACAGAGCACAGTTCCATTGACTCCCAGAGGCCACACAGGTTCCTCTGCTTCAGGTGGGGCTCAGTCTGCAGATCCATGGGACCCTCTGGGTGCATCACATACCAAACCTGCCCTGGCCTTGATCCGCTCTGCCCAGGATCAAGGCCAGCCACTCCTTCCCAGGAAGAACCTCACAAATATGTCCACAGTGGAAGAAGGGAACAGATTGGACCCAATGTTTCTGGACAGAGAACAATTACCATGTGGGCAGAGGGCAGAGGGATGACTGGAGGACTGAGTTCCAGTTTGGTTTGTCCATCCCTTCCAGGTTGGGTTTCTACATCTCTAGTGTCTCTTCCATGCTCTGGACACTTCTGACCACAACTGCAAGGCCACACTAGACCTCCCAGATCTCTGGCAGCCAGTTTTCTGTTAGTTCTGCTCCTGCGTGGACTGATAGGAGATGAAAGTCTGAAGGATGAAACCCGTCTCTAACCCAGGACCTCATGTCAGCAGA
>PVKS010033765.1:0-21793 GCA_004027875.1 Aplodontia rufa | reverse complement strand
ATATTATTAGTTTAGCCATTTAACCTACTGCTTCCCCATGTATTCTAGCTTCCACATATGAGAGAAACCATTTGGCCCTTGAGTCTCTGAGATTGGGATACTTCACTTAGCATAATTCTTTCCATCTCCATCCATTTGATATCAAAAGCCATAATACCGTCTTCTCTAATGGCCGAGTAGTATTCCACTGTATATATGTACCATAGTTTTTGTATCCACTGGTTGAGTGAGGGGCTTCTGGGTTGGTTCCATAGTCTAGCTACGGTAAATTGAGCTGCTATAAACATTGAGGAAGCCATATCACTATAATACGCTGATTCTAAAGTTTTTAGTTGTAGATGTGCTGAGTATTAAACCCAGTGCTTTACCATTGAGTTACAAGCCTGACCCTCATATACCATTCATGAAGTAACAAAATCACAAAAATAGTGAACAGATCAATGGTTGCCAGGAGTTAAGGAGGCAGCTCTGAAAGGACACGATGAGGATTTCCTGTGGTGATGGAAATGTGTTCCCCTGGTGTGTTAATCACCTCTCTGTTACTGTGACAAAATACCTGAGAAAAATAACTTAGAAGGTAACATAATTCACAGTTTCAGAGCCTTCAGTCCATGGTTAGTAACCCAATGGCCTTGGACCTGTGGTAGGATGGGGTTTTGTGGGGAAGGCGAGGCAAAGCAAAGCTATTCAACTCCTGGCAGGTGGGAAGTATAGAGAATGCATTAGCTTCTATAACAAAGACCCTCCCTGAAAACCCATAAAGTTATAAACTCCTGAATGGATTAATCCATTCATGAGGTCAGAGCTGTCATGATCCCATCACCTCCCAAATATCCTGCCTCTGAACGCTGGTGCAAAGGGGACCAAGCCTTCAATACCTGAGATTTTGGGACACGTTTTAGAGTCAAATTATGGACTGAGGATGCAATTCAGTGGTAGAGGTGCTTGCCTAGCATGTAGAAAGCCCTGAGTTCAAATCTCCAAAACCACCACCAAGTGTTAAAAAAAAATAAGAAAGAAGAAGAAGAAATAAAAAGAGGTCCAAAGCATAACATATGATGACTGTAGCAATGTTAATTTCCTGGTTGTGATATTGTACTATAGCTTTCCAAGATGTTATTGGGGGGCTGAGTGGAATGGGTCAAGGGTGCATGAGATGTCTCTACATTATTTCTTACAACTAGATATGAAGCTACAATTATTTCCAAATAAAAAGTTCAAAAACTCCATTTATTTTTATATTTCCTTCTAATTTCTTCTGGTTACTCTACAGTTCCCCCCCCTCCCCAGCAGTGCTGAGAAATGCTATCTTACTAAGCTCTGTTTAAGGGGGTGAGAGAAGTCTTCCACTTATCCTGTAGGCACACTACCCTAGGGAGAGGTTGTCCATCCCAGCACAGCCATTCTGACCTCATCAGCTGAGCAGCCAAAGCAGAGCTTGAATGACAGGCCTGGCACATGTGGAAACCATTACCTCATTCCAGGACTTACAATGAGGTGGTGAGGCTTCTCTTAAGTAAGCTGGAGCTCCACCGTACAGTTGGCAAGCCTACGAAGAGGTCAACGTGAAGTCACTGGGCTGCTGGGAACAGATAAATTAGCAGGGCACCTGGCGGACCCAGAGAGGCCCTGGGAAAAAATGCTATGTGGTGGGTTGAAGAGGCCTAGGAAGAATGGATGAATGAGGAATATTCTAGGCTCTATTCATTCACCAGTAGGGGAGTTTGGGAGAAAGGATGAACCAAAACAATATTTTGGTGAAGTACTAAAATAATCTCAAAGATGCAGCTGCATAGGCTGAAGGTTCTATTAAAATTCTATATCCACAAATAGGACCATACCACATACATGCTCAAAATCATACAATCATAAATGCAAAGACTCCAGCTTCCTCTCAGATTTCCAGCTCTGCTTTCCTTCCCTTACTCTGCTCCAGCCACGTGACCTTTCCTGTAGATCCTGGAACTCCCAATGTTGCCCCATCCCAGGCCCTTGCCTTCTTTCTGCCTGGCCTCTTCTTTCCACTGACCTGGCTCTTTTCTTCCATTCTCTCAGACCAATCTCTATAACTTCTGCACCCTGGGAATCTGGATACCTGGCTTTATTTTCTGTATCACATTTTTCACTCTATACTTGGCATTTATTTCCTGGGATCCCTACTAGCAAAGCAATTCTGTAGGAATTTTGTTGTTGTTGTTTGTTTATGATGATATCTCTAGCATCGGGAACAATGCCTGGCGTACAAAAGATGTTCAGGAACCACTTGCTGGACTGGGGAGGTGGTTCAGTGATACAGTGCTTGCCTAGCACGTAGAAGGTCCTGGGTTCCATCCCCAGCACAGTGAGGGTGGGTGGCAACAATTTATTGAAAGGATGAAGGCATAAATGAAGGCTAGGCCAAAGCATGAAAGCAAGCAAAGGCAAAGATGGAAAACGCAAAGCCTCAGGGCCTTTCATATTTCTCCTAAAATCACACCCTTGATTCATCTTCCTCCTACAGAGGAAAGGGAGGAGCTGCTTGCTGACACTCCAAGATCCAGTCTAAGGAAGCCTTTTTTTTTTTTTTAAGAGAGAAGGACAGTGAGAGAGAGAGAGAAAGAGAGAATCAATTTTTATTGAGTTTTTTCACATGGCTTTCATTGCTCTGACACTTAGTTGTGTACGTGGGTGCCAGGGTTTGAACCCGTGCACTTGCACATTCAGGGCAAGCACCATAATTGCCGAGCCACCGCTCCAGCTCAGGAAGCCTCTTCTTACAAACAGAATTCCTGGGGCTATAGGATGGTTAAGTCTACATCCTAACTCTTCTCAAGAACCGTCAAGTTCAGGCCTGCACACCACGAGGCAGAGAGTGACTTTCCTGTTCATGACTTCAGCCTTTGTCCAAAGCTCCCCCTTCCCCAAGCATGAGAACAATAGCCTCCTCCTTCAGGTGGAAGGAGCAAAGGAACTCAAGAAGGTGGGAAGGGTTTTTATCAAAAGGCAGCGCTAATCTTTAGAATGAACGATGGTCACAGATGAATGGAGGAGATAGGAGGAGATAGGAGAAATCCTATCTCCTATCTACTCGGAAAGATGGCATGTTCCTGGCCAGCCTTGGCGACTCAGCAAGTCTGTCTCAAAAAAATAAAAATAAACCACGAAAACTTGGTAGAGGGCTCCTGGGTTTTGTCCCTAAATAATGCAAAGAATAGGGCTGGAGCGGTGGCTCGGTGGTTATGGCACTTGCCCTGCATGCGCAAGTGCACAGGTTCAAACCCCAGCACCCACATACACAACTAAGTGTCAGAACAATGAAAGCCGTGTGAAAAACTCAATAAAAATTGATTCTCTCTCTCTCTCTCTCTCTCACTGTCCTTCTCTCTTTAAAAAAAGTAATGCAAAGAATAAATAAATTAATTAATTAAAAAGAGGAGAAAAGAAAGAGCATGGGATGCTAGAGGGAAGCAGAGGGAGAGCTGGGGTATAGCTTAGTGGCTCCGTGGAAAAGCACTTGCCTAGAATGTACAGGCTTTGGGTTCCATTCTCAGATCTCCCTCGCTTTCTCTGTCTCTCTCTGTCTCTCTTTCTCTCTCTCACGCACACACACATACACAATGCAGAGGGATACATCAGTCAAGCATGGAGGACAGCCTCTCAATAACAGAGAGTATTGAGCTGAAAAACACTCATGCAATTTCCTGAGGGTGTACCTGACAACTTTATCATATCAAACGCTGCAAATTAAATGTGAACTGTCCAAACACCCAGCACATAAAGGTAAATACCTGGTGTAAGAACTTCATGGTATATTTCTTTTGTAAAGCTATGATCAAGCCCAGGGCTTTAAGCATGCTAGGCAAGTGCTGTACCACTCAGCTACACCCCCATTACTATTTTTTAATTGAGATTGATTAAATTCTTTGAATGAGAACCTGTCCTTGTATAAAAATAATACAAATTCGCTTATTGGGACTTAAGAAGATTTGGATCAGGTTTGAACCTGTTCATTTCTTTCTCAAGACTGTTATACTGTTTTAAAATGGCAAACTTTGTAGGACTGATAAGCTTCAAATTAACTGCACTATGAATACCTGCCTCCACATGTCTCTGCTTTCCCTAGCACCCCCGTCAGTACACACAGAGTCTAGGGCTGGACAGTAGACATCTGATTTTACAAATTTAAATAAGCATCCAAACAAACGGTAAATCAAAGCTATTCTCAATTGTTGAAGGAATTAAAAAAAGATGAGCTTCACCACAAATTAACCTTCTAAATGCTAATTAAAGTTAATGAGGGTTCAAGGTGCTTGGCACAGCCTGACCTGCGTGTCCTGCCAGAGTTCACAGACAGGCTCACAGGCCCTGCAAAGCTCAAAGAGAAAAGGGATCATGGGATGTTTCATGCTGCCTCTCTGGGAAAACGCACAGCCCAGTGGGCAGGGAATACAATAAATCATCTGCATAAGAATTACACACAGGACATGTTGCAGATCTCAGCTGAAGGAATCTGTTTATAGGACTTTCCCGGAGAGAACCAGATGACTTTGAGAAATTGTGTTCTTGAGCTGCCAGAAGTCCTTTCTGGAATAAGGTAAGATGTGGGTAAATCGACCCTCATGCAGCATGAATGAATTGGTGATCCGGTGCACCCTAGAGTCAGGCTGAGCCCCACCACACATCTGGAAGCACTGTCCTGACATCTCCCACCTCGTCTCTGGTGCAGGAAGCGGTATGTGCAATTCATTCCCAGGTCAACAAAGAGAAAGTCATGGACAAAGTAATTTGTGCACAGCTGAGCTTCCCCAGCTTTTTAATGAGCGTATTCCAACCAGGATGTCACGTGGCCGTACGCATTCCCATGTGTCGTAATTACAGCAGAATAGAGGCTGAGCCGGATGAATAAAAAACCATGTGGCTGCCACTTTTGTCACTTGCAGTTTAAAGCCTTTTACCGGCTCCCTGTGTAGGTGCTGGCCTCCAGCATCATCGCATCTGAGCCTGGTGACTACCCCCAGCTGAGGCAGATGCCCATATATACTCAGGCATAGCTCCATACATTTTGTTTCCAAAACTGGGCCCTTCACAATCGCCAACCTGTGCCAGGTCTCCATGAATTGGCTGAGCTACTTTGTAGTGAGAGCTAAAATTTCATTTTCTCTAATCCTGGACCTGGATGGATACTTATGACTTTGTTTCCTGAAGTCAGACTTGGGCTAAATTGTCTGCATCATGCAAAAAAATAAAATAAAATAAAATAAACAAAGACAAACAAATTCCCTAGTGCTTAACTGAAGGTGTGAAGGTCCCTGTGAACAGTGGGTTTAAATTTGCAATGGGAAAAAATCCAGGATATAGTAAGTTTTCAAGTGTGGTAGCACCTGGAGAACAGTTCTAAGGGGAACAAACAGGACCTCAGCACACTGTCTCTGTCCTTTTCAGCTGTGTTGCTGTTGAGACTGAAGGTAAATGGACAGGGAAAAGGAGCCATCTGCAAATTGTCCAGACCATGAAGCATGCCTGTGGTTACGTCACAATGAGCCAGGGATCGCAGTCCCTCCCCTGAATGCCTGGTGGCTCCAGGTGGGCTTGACAATGTCTACAATACTTTCTAGGGCTTGTGTTGTGACTCTATCAGAGGTCAGGAGCTTGATTTTCCTCCCAGTGAAACAGCTGCTAACCCTGCCCAAACCATTTCCTTCAACATTTCAAAGTGAGATGATTGTCCGGATCATCAGATATTCATATTTGCCAGTTGGAAAGAGTTCTTATTGAAAAGCCTCACCTGCGCCCCACAGAGAGAAGCTGTCCCAACAGGTCCAGCTACGTTACCTTACTCTTGGTACCTCCTGGTCTGCAGAAAGATTCATGGCAACCAAGGATGGGATGGTGTTGTGGAAGACATGGAAAAAATAACAAGATTCAGGGCACAGAAGATGGAAAGCATATATCCTTTCCCTTTCCCAATGGGAAAAAAGGGACCTTTCAGGTCCCTTCATTTTTTAAAAAATGAAGTGAATATTTGAAACTATTAATTCATATATCATTATTTGACTTCTCTCTAGGTCATCCATAAAAACATGAAATAAGAACTTAACACTACAACTTAACTTCACTGTTGGATCACTAAATTTCCTGAATGGACAAACAGTCCAGGAGATTGCTGAGATATACAGCTAAGGTGCACTTCTGTCTCTGGAAAGCAAGGTTAATTTTTTAAGATAAAGAAGGAGCCTTACACATTATTCACAGGGATGTAGAATGGTGCCGCCACTAAGGAAACAGGTTGAAGGGTCCTCGAAAGAAAAAAAAAAAGAACTATGTGATCCTGCAACCCCACTTTTTGGTACAGATCCAAAGGAAAGGACATCAGTATGTCAAAGAGACCTCTCCAACCCCATGTTCATTGGAATACCATTTGCACTGGAATTCCCAGGTACGAAATCAGCCTAAGTATCCAGCAACAGAGAAATCAATAAAGAAAATGTAGATCAATACACAATGAAGTTTATGTGCACAAAGAAACCTTGCCATTCATGACAACAGGAAGGAGGACATTAAGTGAAATAAGCCAAGCACAAATACAAAGACAAACGTGGAAGGATCTCACTAACAGGTAAAACCTAAAGACATCTGACTCAGAAACAGAGAGTAGAGGGTGGTTTCTAAGGTTCAGGGAGGGAAAAAGTTTGCCAAAGAGTTTGCTTTCAATTAAAATATGAATAAGTTCTGGAGATCTTACATAGAGCATTTTATCAAATTTTAATAATAAAATTTGGTAAGAAAATGGATCTTGGGCTGAAGGTGTAGGTCAATGTCAGGGTACTTGCCTAGCATGTGTGAGGAGGCCCTGTGATCAATCCCCAGCACTGCAAGAAAAAGAGGAAGGACAGAGGGAAAGAAAGAGGGAGAAGGGAAGAGGGAGAGTTTGGATCAGTGCCTCCAAATACCCTGTGTTAAAGCTTCCATCTCCAACCCATGGTACTCTTAGGAAGTGCTAGGACCTTTCAGAAGTAGGGCCTAGTGGGGATCCGTCCAGTTATAGGGGGCATGCCTTTGAAGGAGATATTAGGACCCCAGACTCTTCTTCCTCTTTTTCATTTCCAGCCATGAGTTCAGGCTTCTTCCATCATGCAATCCCACCACAATATACTACCTCACCACAGGCCCAAAAGCAATGGGCTAACCGATGAGCCAAAATAAACCTTTCCTCTTCGTAAGTTATTACCTCGGTATTTTGTTACAATTAAGGAACGCTGACACACATGAGTACATGTGCCCACACATACACATACCCACAAAAGGTAACTGTGAAGTGATGGATATGTTAAATAGCTTGATGGAAGTAATCATTTCACAGTTGTATGGATCTCAAAACATTGCCCCGTGTATCTTGAGTACACTGTCAACTATGGCTCAATAAAGTTGAAAAGCAAAAAGTATGATAGTCCTAAAGGGGTTAGTGAATTTTCCAAAAATCTAATGCAAAATCAAGACTAGGGAGATGGTGTGAAGTTTCCCAGGATAATCAGAGGCCTAAAGATGTGGTAACATTCCCACAATGTTAATTTATTCCCTCTCCCACTGAGGAGCATTCCTAGGGTGACATCCCCCCACCCCAACCTTTCTACCTGGAAGGGTTTTGGCAATCCAAGCCTAAACCAACCCACCATGCCATTTCCTTCACTTTAGGGACTGGTCTAGGATGGCCCCATCAAGGGCAACGGGAATTTCTGTTAGTTGGTTGTCAAGCAACAGGGATGCCTGTGGCTCCCACCTCTTCAGAAAACCTCCTGGTCATCATGACAGGTGTCAGGAGACAGACAACAAGATGCTTTGGGGACAGAGTGGAAAGATGGAAAGAGACTGATGGGTCCTTAAGGACATTCTGGCTGGAAATCCATCAACCATGATTGCCCTCCAAGGAGCTAGGTGCTTCTCCCATCTTGAAGGCTGGTTTGAACTGGGGTCTCTGTTTCTTGAAACAGAGTATTACTGACACAAGAGTTCTAATTCCAAAATAATTAAGAGCCACTGGCCCTAGGAAAAGCTCTAAGGAACCAAGAGCGTATGCACACTCAGGGGAGAGAGCAAGTGAAGAAGATGGAACTTGGCTATTTTTTCTTGATCTTCTGACCATGAGACACACCTAGTGATTATTTTAAAGTACTTTTTTTTAGTTGCAATTCATAATAGTTATCTTGCTTTGGTCAGCTTTTCCATTCTTGTAACCAGCACACATGACTTCTACTCAATGAATAGCTACTCATTAGGTCTTGTCTGCTAACCTACATTTCTTAGACTGGTGGTGCTGTTGGTCCCACACCCCACCCAGGCACAAGGAAAGTTTATGATCAGCCCAGTGGGACAACATTCTGCATTTGCACATTTGATTGCCTAGTGCCTAGGCAGTCAGTAACCTACAATGTTCTTTTCTTCTTGGAAGGGTGTGAGACCACTATAAGAAAATGTTTCTGTAACCTAAATTGTTCTTAGAGAGGAGGTGATTCTTGGGAGCAATGTGTGTGTCTTAACACTGCTTGGAAGAGGAATCTTGGTGACACATAACTTTCTTGTCACTTGGTCAAACTGTACAGACTTGAAGGAAAGACCAAAAGAGTCTTCTCAATATTCTCTTTTCATACAATCTCATTTTAAAGTTATTTCTTATTAAGCAAAGCTTTCAATGACTCTTTGTGGTTTATAGAATAAATCTCCAACTTCATCTCAGGTCATGATTTTGCTGTTACCTGTGTGCCCACCTTGACCTCTTACCATGTGTCTGGACTGTCAGCCCCACCACACTGAAGCCCCATCACTGTTCCTAGATAATTCATCATATCTCTTTTGCCATTCTCTGAAGCTGGGATCTCCCTCCCCTGCATCACTACCTGCTGAGAACTTCTGATTTTTGCTGGGCTCTCTTGAAACTCTACTAAAACACTTTTCACATTACATTTCCATTCTCTATCTATTCATCTGCTGCCATTGCCTTACTCTTTTTCTACTTCTTCATTGCCCAGCTCAATGTCTGGCAAATTCTAAACATTTGACACATGCACCTACCTGCCTGTATTAGCATCACCATAAAGGATGACAATAGGGGCTGGGGCTATAGCTCAAAGGTTCTTGCTTAGCATATAGAAGGCCCTGAGCCTCATCCCCAGCACCACTACATAAATAAATAAATGCATACCTACCTACCAGAGAGCTGCATCAGTGTCTTAAAAGTAAGCAACTACCAAGGAGGAAACATGTATGGAACATTCTCAGAAACTCTACTTTTATCCAACTTGGGCCCTGAAGAGTAGAAATAAAGTTCACCAAGTTTCCCATCAGAGAGTAAGAGAGATATACATTTTTTTTTTAAAAGAGAGGACAGTGAGAGAGAGAGAGAGAGAGAGAGAGAGAAACAAGAATAAATTTTATTTTAGTTTTTCACGGACTTTCGTTGCTCGGACACTTCATTGTGTATGAGGTGCTGGGGTTTGAACCTGCATAC
Source organism: Aplodontia rufa (assembly GCA_004027875.1). Lineage (NCBI taxonomy): Eukaryota > Metazoa > Chordata > Mammalia > Rodentia > Aplodontiidae > Aplodontia > Aplodontia rufa. Next base: position 12,312 of record PVKS010033765.1, on the reverse strand, counting down.
TCATGCATGCAAAGCAAGGTCCATAACCACTGAGCCACTGCTCCAGCCCCTATATTTACTTTTAAAATACAACTTTCTACAATAGGAATTGCCCTAATTTCAGGAAAGTCATTATGTCACTTTCCCAGTAGGTGACTAGGGGCAAAACATTTATAAGGATTGGGATGTAAATGGGTAATGGTTTATAGAAGAAAAAGTAATGAAGGCAGGGTTATGGCCTGTGTTGCTCTGAAGTGGGTGGCTACCCCTCACTGCTAACTCTATGATCACATTTTTCTTTTTTGCTCTTTCATTTTTGTTTACTGTCCTTGTTAATGGTAAAAGCAGATGAGAAAGGCTGCTGAGCACGTGTCAGTTGTTAGGAATGTGAAAATACTTTCTGCTGACACATGTAAGCAGCACAGAAAATCAAAATGGACCAACAGAAGGTGCATTGCAGAGCCTGTGCATCATGGCTAATGATGTCACAAGTCGGATATGTTCCACCTGGGCCATAAAAGAACAAGACAGAAAACATAAGACCTACTCGTGGCATAAGCTTCTGTGTTCATGAAACAAATGCAAAGAATAAAGCGGTGATACAAGCTATGAAGTAAAGCTGATGGAATGGTGTGGTTACGTCCTTTGAGAATATTACACAAAAAGGGAGCTGAGAAATTTCCCTACATGGAACAATAAGAACCAAGGTTCTAAAGTGAAGATGTCTGCTGGGCCAAATGGAAGAATGCCCTGAAGATCTTTAACAAGTTCAGTCTTTGGAATCAAAATGTACTTTGTAGACAATTCCTTGCAAAAGAGCATGATATAAATCAGTTGAAAACTTTGAGGAATGATGGAAGTGCTGTCCTCAGCTGGGGGCATTTTTTAACTGCAAGGTTTATGGGTCTCAGAAGCAGAGGCCAAAATATGGCAGAAATGTGTGGCCGCAGCATTTCTCTGGATTTTATTTTGAAAAGTCCTTGTGTCTCAAAGGCTCCTGGATATAGAATATCTGCCGGTGTTTGGTCCTAGAGACAAGCAATTTGTCCGGCAAAATGGCAGCCAGCTTGTGGGGAATCCAGCCTGCATGGCTCTTTGCTTTTGAGGGCTTGGGGGCCTATTGTCTTCTGCAGCATGTGAAAGGCACTGTGCATGAATTGGGAACATGCAAAAGGACTCTGTCTCCAGGCTGTGACAACTTGGACAATCATTCGGTTTTCAACAGACTTGTAAGGAGTGAAAAGATGAACGCTCAGACAATAGGCCCCAAGTTCCATATGACAAAAGTGCTTCCAGCAAGTTCCTGTCCTCAACTCTCTCTGAAAAAGCAAACGCTCTTTGAATAGGTCAGACAAAGAGAGGGATACAAAAGGTCCGGGTGACAGACCAATGCTTTAATAAGCAAAACAACTATCATTCTAAAATACCTTGAATATCTAAAATTTCCTCTATCGAAACTCTATTCCTGATGAACTGGCAAAAAGAAATATATAGGAGGATTGAAAGGATTAAATTCTGCTAATAATATAAAGTCATATATTTGTCAGCAAATTCAATGAGCACATGCAATACTCTTATTTAAATTACACATTCTAAATCTCAAAATATTAAATTATTCATTTTATGATCCTAGACTAAATGTACAAGTAAAATTAAAATAACCAAAGGCATTTTACCCTCTCTAAAATGTATATTTTTACTAAAGACTTCAACATTTTTGAGGAATGTATGCATGTGAATTTTGAGACTAGTTGAAATACAGTTAAGGCATGCTCTTAGAGTTATAACGGCATTTGTTATTCTTTCAACAACTCATTTTTAAATTATATTTTGTATATGTCTAAAAGGTATTTAACTGAAATAAGAACATATATGTTTCATATAATACATATCAAATCTTAATATAATAAAACCCACAAATATTTTCAAGGTAACTTGCTGCAATAAGGATCTAAGTTTAAAGGTTCTTTTTTAATCTTACAAACACTTCATCAATTAGAAAGCTTGTAATTATAGACTATCATTTTTCAAAAATTCTTAAATGTCCATTCATATAAAATAAAACTGGCAATTAGCCTGTTTGGCTTAAAGTGTATTACTTGGCACATTTTCCTTGTGAGTTGTAGCACAAGAAACAACTGTCACACGATGCTATTTCAGTATTAGCGCTTGCACAAACTGTAGGTTGCCTCTTTATGACTTGTACATTTATGATAGGAGGTTTAAGCAACTGCTAGATACTATAAGAAAAAAATGAGAAAGAGTGTGAGGTTCCAAGGTGACCACAAAAACACTTAAAATCAGCAACTAATCTTCATAAGGCTTTTCTCAATGTAGGCTAGAAGAAAACAGAAATAAATTGGAAGGAGAGAAGATATAAGATAGACAATCCTCTGCTAATGCTAACATCAAATTTTTGTTATTTTGAAAATCACCCCTTATGCTGTGTGCATTAGATAAGTAATCACAAATCCCACTATATGTATAATTAGATAAGTAATAATAAATCCCACTAATATGTATAATTAGATAAGTAATAACAAATCCCACTAATATGTATAATTATAATGCACCAATAAAAAATCTTTAAAAAAAGAAATATCACCTCAGTGTTACCACTAACTCACTTTAAAATAAATAAATATCGTTTTTTAAAAGAGAGAATTATTTTTTTTCAGGGCTGAGGACCGAACTCGGGCCTTGCGCATGCTAGGCAAGCACTCTGCCACTGAGCTAAATCCCCAACCCCGAGAGAATCAATTTTTTATTTAGTTTTTCATGTGGCTTTCACTGCTCCAACACTTTGTTGTATACGTGGTGCTGGGGTTCAAACCCGGGTCCTCACGCATGCCAGGTAAGCGCCGTAACCACTAAGCCACCACTCCGGCTCCCAAATAAATGTCTTAATTTGACATGTTTAATAAGTTCATATTAATGTTTTCTGGTTTTGGAACTTTACCTAACCTTTAGAAAATGGAAATCCATGGCTTTAAAATGGTATAATAATCGCCAATTCTAAAGTATTGGATCATTCATGTCTCTGTTTAAACCCTTTCTCTGGACATTCTTCCCGATAATCAAAATTCAGATCCCCATTTTAGCTCAAAACCATGAGTGGCCTGGTCCCTGCTGTCCCTTCCTCAGGCATTGGTCAGACTGAGCACATTGCCCTCTAGGGTGTTCCCACCAGCTCTGCCTGGATGCTTCTTCCCCAGATTTGCCCTTGGTTAGTGGCAGGCTTTACTTTGGGTCTCAGGTTAAACACTCAAGACTCAGAAAATACTACCTCAAAGTGCTGTGAACCGAGGAGACGTGGAAGGGCTTGGGAGCAAGATGTCACATCACTGTGACCTACCTTCTCTTTCTGGATGAAAGAAAGTCATAAAGGAATTTTCTGACCTATCCTGATTGTAGATCATAGGACCCTCATTCCACAGGGGTCTTCTGGTCCTATGTGGTGGTGGAGCTACACAGAGAGGCCCAGAAGAATCTAAACAGACAAGACTTGCTGAGTTCCCTCAGGTTGGTTAGCTTTAGGTCAAACCCACTTTATTGTCCAAACACATTTCTACATGACGGAACATTCTTCAAAAACCAAAGCAAAAAATACAAGTTCTTGCTGAAAAATAAATTAGGAACACTATTCCATTCATAATACCTTCAAAAAAAAAAAAAAAGGAAAATGAAGCACTTGGGAATCAGTCTAATAATAGAAGTGAAGGAACTCTACAATGAGAAAATTGAAGAAAACCTTAGAACATGGAAAGAACTCCCATGTTAATTAGGTAGAATTCATATTTTCAAAATTTTATGTTTGTATTACCATACTGAATCAATACAATTTCCATCAAAACTCCAACAATGTTCTTCACAGAATTAAAAAAGCAGACCTGAAATTCATTTGGAAAAAAAAGAGACCCAGAATAGCCAAAGCAATCCTTACCAAGAAAAACGAAGCAGGAGGTATAGCAATACCAAGCCTCAAATTATACTACAGGACCTATAATAACAAAAGCAATAAGGTCCTGGCACCAAAACAGACATGAAGACCAATGGAATAGAAGACAAGACACAGAACCCACATTAATACAGTCATCTCATACTTGAAAAAGGTGCCAAAAACATAAGTTGGAGGAAAAACAGCCTCTTTAACAAATGGTTCTGGGAAAACTGGAGATCCATATGTAGTAGAATGAAATTTAACCCCATCTCTCACCCTGCACGGAACTCAAATCAAAGTGGATTCAAGACCCAAGAAATAGGTCAGAACCCCTGCACCTGCCAGAAGAAAAGGTGGACCCAACATTCACACACGTTGGCTCAGGAACTGACTTCCTTAACCAGACTCCCAAAGCTCAAGAATAAAGTTAAAAATCAATAAATCAGATGGCATCAAATTTGAAAAGCTTCCTCACAGCCAAGGAAACCATCACGAGCAGGAAGAGAGAGCCTTCAGTTAGGACATTAATAGGGTACACAGAGAACTCAAAAAACTTACCAAAAACAAAGCAAAACAAATAACCTGGCTAGAGAGGTGGTTCAGTGGTAGAGCACTTGCCTGGCATGTTTGAGGACCCAGTTTCGATCCCCAGCACAACCACCACATAGACAACTAAGATGGAAAAAATAAAATTAACTCTTTCTGTCTCTCTCCAAGAACAAAACCAAACCAAACCAAATCTTAATCAAGAAAAGGGCAAAAGAACTACACAACTAAACAGACACTTCTCAAAAGAAGAGATACAAATGGTCAACAAATAATGAAAAATGTTTAATATCTCTAGCAATTAGAGAAATGCAAATTAAAACTACATGGAGATTTCATCTTATTCCAGACAGAATGGCAATTATCAAGCATATGTACAACAACAAATGTTGGCAAGGATGTGGGGAAAAGGGTACACTTATACACGGTTGGTGGGATTAAAAACTGGGATGACCACTCTGGAAAGAAGTATAGAGATTCCTCAAAAAACTAGGAATGGAACCACCATTTGATCCAGCTATCCCAGGCCTTGGTATATATCCAAAGGATCTAAAATTAGCATAGTGTAGTAATGTAGCCTCATCAATGTTTATAGAAGCAGAATAGCCAAGCTATGGCTCTGACAGATGAATGGATAAAGAAAATGTGGTATATATACACAATGGAGTATTACTTAGCCATAAAGAAGAATAGCTTTAGGGCAATTGGCGGTAAATAGATGGAACCAGAGGCCATCATGCTAAGTGAAATAAGCCAGTCTCAAAAGTCAAAGTCAAATGTTTTTTCTGATATGCAGAAGCTAATTCATAATAAGGAAAAGATCAGAGTAACAGACAAAGGGGAATAAAGGGAGAGAGGAGCGATGGGATACAGAAAGTTCATAGAATGAATCAGACCCAGCTCTCCTACATGCATATATGAATATACCACAGTGAGTCTCACCATCATGTACATCCACAAGACACCAATTAAAACAAAACTATTAGTAAACGACAGATCAGTAGAGGAGAGAGAAGAGAACAGGGAGTGGGAGGAAGAGAGGGGAAGGGGAAATGCTGGGGACTGAATTAAAACAAAATACACTCCATGCTTTTACAATTATGTCTAAAAAGCACCAGTTAAAAAATTTTAAAAAAAATGCAAGTTCTTCCTGGATCTTCATTACTGAAGTCTCTCTTGTCATATAAAACTTTGACAAATAGAATTGCAATGCTGCTCTTTTATTAATCCATCTTTTGTTACAGGGGTTATAGCCATGAACTTTGCAATGGGGGAGGAAGAGGACTTTTCCCTTCCACTGTGAGGTCATCTTGACTGGCTGCCTTGAGCTCTCCAGTCGAGTCATTCACTCACCACGACAGTCTTCTAAACAATCCTCTCTTGTTTTCCAGTCCTTTACTGCCTAACTCCCACTAGCTCTAATGCAGGAGAACCCCATCTCTTGTTCTGGGCCATAGCCTGGCCTGGGACTTCCTCAGTTTTCAGTAAATGTCTGTTGTATGGATGAATAAATGACTCGCTGGGTGTTGGGGCAATCACAGGTTCCATGTGCTATGGAGCCAGCATGTTTACTCATTAGTAACTGTGAATTCCCAGTTACCACCACCTGAGGTGCCTTGAGCTGAATCTAATTGCCTGAGACAAAGAATAAACACTGAAAAATCATATTATCACTGTCCTGTTAGAAAGGGAAGACTTAACTGGGATTCCGAATCGCTGATAATTAAGGCTCTGTGATAAGCAGACATTCTGTGTACTGATCTGCAAAACACAAGATAGTGTGCTTTTACCCAAGAAGAGGTTTTTTTTTTTTTATCTTGTTCCCCACCCCTGTTTCTATTAGTGAAAAATCTCTCCAAAAGTCCACTAAATCTATCGCTAAAGGTATTGATTCCTAGGAGATAGACTGTTTCCTACAGGTAACTTTTCCATAGTCTCTAAGTTGTCCTCTTCAAAGTCAACGATGTCATATTCAGCTGCTACAAGCTGAGCTTCACCTGGCTTTCCAAGTGTCAGAGAGAGATGGAACTTCCTCACAAAGCCCAGACCTGCAGCCTGGGCAAACATTCTCTGCATTGTTAGGTGGAAAGTTAGCCCAACACTTGCCTTTAATTTTCTTTACCTCCCCTGTTCAATACCTCCAAGAGATTCACCTAAACATATTACCAGGATGCCAGGGTCTCTCTACTAGCTTCCTCAGCTTCCCCGAGGATTTAGAAATGAACAGTTGAATCTGGTTATTCCCAGACATGCAGACTGTAACTCAGCTTCCGAACTGTGTGCCCAGCCATCTGATTTCAGCTGGCTGGAATGTTTTACTCTCAAGAGATCTATCACTGTTAAAGATAGGAAGGAGAGGGAAGTCGAATGCAAAAGCAAACAACTCACTGATAATGAAGTAGGGAAGTGGTTAGCAGAGACTTTCTAAGAACCACCTGAAGAATTAAACCCTGCCTGGAATGTACAGTATCACTGTTCAAACTGTGTGATCCATACAATTAACAAAACAAACAAAATACCACAAGAAAATCCTTTCTATTGCTGCTCAAGTGGGTTGAATAAAATCAACGTTTAAAAAAGGATTAAAGTGTTGCGTTAGCTCTTTAAAAGGGTACAACAAATCATCAGCACTAGTTAAGTCTTTCAGAAGTAAAAATGATTTGGGGGCTGGTGGGCTGGGGACTGAACCCAGAGTCTTAGGCAAACTACATTCTCAGCCGCTAAAATTGATTCATGAAAAGAAGTCTTATTAGCAAAATACAGAAAGTGGATACAAAACTAACTTAAATCATGCTTCAAAAACAGATAAATTGTGCTTAAGTCACCCTGGAAACAGTCTGTCACCAGCAAACCTCTGTCTAACTCTTACCCTCCACACTTCCCTACCCACCTGAGAGAGAGATGTCTCTTTCCCTCCCATTCTCTCTCTCTGGGCATTTCCTAAGGATTCTATACATCTGCATCGCAGCTTAACAGTAACTAAGCTCCTAATGCAATTTCTAACGCAATAACGCACCATTTTAAAGGTGAGCAGGAAGTTCTTCTCTTGCTTCAATAATCAATGACAACTGTTTACAATTTAACAAAAAAATTAAACTTTAGTCCTTAACAACAAAGGCGCTTAGGATTTAACACCCATAAAATAGCAAGAGAATCAATTATTTTTGGTTGACATGGGCAGCTTAGGCATTAACTAAATGCTAATGAGGTGTTTTACTTCTTCCAGAGTTTATTTTGCTCCCCTTCCTGGCCTTCCTGTGCCTAAGGTGCAGTTCCCAGAAATCCCCATCTGGGTAATCCAGCCAGCTTTTCTGTAATTTCCTGGACCATTTACTCCCTTTGTTCCACTAATGTATTTCCTCACCTATTCTGAGTATTTGCCAGCCAAGCTAGAGATTTAACTGGTCCTGCCCAAGAGTTTGTTGATTCTGATTGTTTTCCTAAGAACTCATCTTGTTGTCTGAACTAAAAGGTTTAGGCCTTGCCAAAGATCTTCCCTCGCAAGATTAAATGCATTTAATCACTTTCTTTCCCAGTCCATGCTAGGGAAGAGGATTCTGCACAGTGATGATCTTCCTCTAAGTCTTCTCTGAACCGTGTCAAAACAGTTAATAGAACTCTTTCACCTTTATTTGCTCTGAACTCCCCACAGTCTTTGCTTCTGCATTCCTTGCGGGGAGGGATGACTTCTGTGCTTGGTCCATGTTCCTCTGACAGGTAGGATTCCAAAAAGGACTACATGCAGCTGCATGAAGCCAGATGACTTGGACCCTTTTCATCAGACCCACTGGCAGGTTGGCATCCCCCCTGGTCTCCCTGGGGGCTCTGTGGCCTTCTGGCAGTCTAATAAAGATGAAATTGCAATGGAGGTCTTTGAGTGACTCTCAGTAATCTTGAATTTGTGCCAAGAGGCCGGGAATAAGACACAGTGTTGTCTTTCTCTTTAGTTGAGTGACACTGGGCAAAGGTGATGCCTCCTTGGAGGCTTGGTTCTCCCATTGTCATTGGCAACACATGGTGATCAACGTCATGATAAAATGGGACCACAATGTCTGTTCAGTCTGTGGCATTACAAATAAGAACAAGGGCGCTTCACCAAGTTAGGAGAGACTTGAGAAATGCGGAAACCGGATGCTAGTGTGGTTCTTGCCTAGATCCTAGTATAAACCATCCAGTCCAAAAAACGCAAGGACCATCCAGAAAAATCTGCCTACAGACTGGGCGTTTGGTTGACAGCCAAGAAATTACTGCTGAGAATTGGAAGCGATCATCGACACTGGACTTGCAATATTTTTTAAATAGCAAACATGTACCCTAACAGATGTTATAATGCATAATGTAGTATTTGGAGATGCACCCTGAGAATCCGGAGAATTTGCTTTATATGCTTCAGCAAAGAAAAAAACTATAGAGAAGAAGATGGCTAAATGAAGCAACTGGCTTACTGCAGTGGAAGCTGGGACCATTCAAAGCTTGAACCAGAAGGTTCTCTGAGGAAGGCTGAGCTTCAGAAACTGCCTGTGGCTGCCTGCAAACTGCAGAGAGGACAGACACCTGTGAAGGGGACCTGCGGAGGGAAGTGCTAACTCAAAGGCAAGACTGACCAAAGAGGCAGAAAGGCCACCATTTATGGAAGGACCTGGCACAGTGTAGGGGAAATAAAGACCAACAGGGAACAGCAGGGCTGCCAAGAGGGAGTCTGCTGTAGGGAAGCCACTCATCACAAACAGAACACAGGACACTGAAGGAACTGCGGGTTCTGGAGGGATGCTGCTGAGGGCCGGGACACTGCGTTTCAGATCGCCCTCAGTGGGAGTCAGCAGGAGTGCCTGGCGTGCAGAAGTGAGCAGCCTGGACGGGATGCACCTCTTCGTAAAGGGAGTTCCTGGAAGCAGTAATCCAAAGAATGATTTGGGAAACGACTAGAATTCTGAACTTGCAGGACAGCTTGGTTTCCCCGTCTGAAACTCACTCCATGGGCTGGGTTTGCAGCTCAGCGGTAGAGCACATGCCTAGCACGTGTGTGAACCTGGGTTCCATTCCCAGCATAGGGACAGCAAAATTTCACTCTGGCTGTCCACACTACTGTGACAGGTCTGGGGTTCAGCCAGATTTCTGCGTCTTGCCCTAGACGAGGGGAACATGATGCGAAACTGCACCTGCTGTATTCTCATCCTCTCTACGTACTTTGGGACGAACCCATAGCTGTTAAGAATGCCCATGAGAGGCTGAAGCAGTGGCTCAGGAGCAGGGGACTTGCCTGGCAATAGCAAGGCCCCGGGTTTGAACCGCAGCACCACACATACAACTAAGTGTCAGAAAGACTAAAACCAGATGAAAAAATAAATAAAATTGATTCATATTCTCTCTTTTAAAAAAAGTGGCCAGTGAAATTTAATTGTTATGCAGCTTTTAAGTTAGAGGATGAGATGGGTGTTAACACTTTCTGAATTTCTATATATGCTATAGATTTAATATGTATTATTTCATATAACCCTCAAAGCAAATTTATGATGAGAAAATGAAAAGTTCAGAGAAGTTAATAATCCAGCCAAGGTCACACAGGTAAGTAAGTGGCAGGGCTTGGAGCCCAACTCTGGCTTGTCTCCCAACAGGGGCTGACTTCTCTGCTTCATAATACAGTCATGGAAAAAATGCAGCTGAAAGGCAAATAAATCTTAACCAGGTGTTGGAAGCAGACATTTGCCACCTAGTCTGGAGAAGTTTGCTGAAATGATGCCGTAATTTCCTATCCTTTTGGCCAAGAAAAAACTACTAGTCATTTTAGGAGGGGTAGGAGAGAAATAAGAGATGCAAGATTCATACGTTGCCAACAACCACGCTTTGAGGAAAATAAAACATATATTTCCTGAAATGATATAAAGCTAATATTGGAGCAATATTACACAAAAATAAAAAAAATCTGGAATATCTCCTTGGTGAGGATTACTTAAATTAAAGTTCCTCTTGGCAGTGTGCCAATTAGATTTAGAGATGTGATAATACCAAATCACTTCTTAAACATCGTTCTTATTATTTAATTAATTTATTTATTTTGCAGCGCTGAGGATGGAGTCCAGGGCCGTGTGCATGTTAGACAAGCACTCTCCCACTGAGCTAACCCTCAGCCCTTAAACATTATACTGAAGATCAAAGGAGCGATGGAGAGGTGACTCAGCCTGAGAGTGCTTACCTGGAATGCAGGAGGACCCCTATTTGATCCCCAGCACTGCATACACAACTAAGTGGAGGAAAAACAAAAACCAGATTAAAAAAAACTTAGCCCTCTCTCTAAAAAAAAATACGTGTGTGTGTGTGTGTGTGTGTGTGTCGACCAAAGGAGCCAGATACAGTGGTGCATGCCTGTAATCCCAGTGATTTGGAGGCTAAGACAGGAAGATTGTAAATTTGAGGCCAGCCTCATCAACTTAGTGAGGTCCTAAGCAACCTTAGCAAGACTGTGTCTCAAAATTAAAAAATAAATAAAAAGGGCTGAAGATGTAGCTCAGTGATAAAATCCCCTGGGTTTAATCCCCAGTACCAATAATAAATAAATAATACAGATCAAAGGATTATTTCTGTTTATAGATCACAGCATAATGGGTATTTTTTAAATTCAGTACTCAGAATGTATTCAAGAATTTTTTTAGCTTTTGCTTCTTAAGGACACACAATTGATTTTATTATTTTTTTAGAGTTTTTAAAAAAATTTTTATTAGATGTATACAGAGATACAATTGAGGGGGAAACATTATCAAACAATCACAAACCAATGTATTTATACTTAGTTATCTAGGGCTAATGCCAAATCATGGATGCCCAGCTTGGGTTTCCCCTGTTGTTGTTTCCCACAGAAGAACTCCTGAGTTAAATGGGTATCTTGTAAAGGAGTGAGATCTCCTTCTGAGATGATTCCCCCATATTCCCACCCTCCAGTCTCCTAGGAATTCTTCCTACACCCTCCCCACCTGTCCCCCTCCCTATGCCTCCAAGTAATCTAGGGAGTCATCTCCCTATTGTGTTGAGAATCATACAATTTGAAGTTACTATTAGCTTAGCCGTATAGCATACTGCTTCCCCATGTATTCTAGCGTCCACAGATGAGAGACACCATTCGGCCCTTGAGTCTCTGAGATAACACAACTGATTTTAAAGACAGCACCAGGAGAGTCTTGCCTGGAGGAGCTGCCCAACAGGAGGCTCAAGGCCAGCCACACCAGGATCTTTAAGACAGGATAGAGAGGCATGCATTGGGGAAAGAACTTAAGTGAAAGAGAATCCACCCCTTCCGGGTAAAGGTAGGCCTGGAACCTGCACTGTCTTTGAAATTGGAGAAAATCAGCCTGGAGCTCACCCCTACCCCACTCTCTCCAAATGTGATGAACAGAGAGAAAGATCTAGAATGAAACAAGGATCTTCTTATTGTTTATTCAGACTAAATATAACTCAACCACTAGATGCTTTCATCAAAGACATCCACCTATTTTCCTGCTTGCCACAATACCTAAAATACAGAACACCCCTACTTCACATCAAGAAAGAAAGAAAAAATGAAGGGGAAAAAACTTTGTCATCTAACAGTGACATTTTGGACATTTGTTTATATTACATCTACACAGGTAGCCATCAGTAGATTTTCTTCTACAAGAATTTTGTTTGCTTGAGGAATAAAGAAGGAAAAATATAAATATATTATCCAAATGTTAAAATCAGGAATGCTTCCAGTTAGTACTTCATTTCTTAAACACCCTCAAAATAACGATTCTCAGGCTAGACTATTCTACATACACAGCAACGGGTCCCCCCCTTCCCCCTCAGTAAGGACAACTGGGGACAATGGTTTGAAG
>PVKS010033764.1:0-21448 GCA_004027875.1 Aplodontia rufa | reverse complement strand
TTTAGTCCATATACTCCCTTGTCGTAAATTTCTGAGAGTCTTATCAACAGCTGTTGAATTCTGTCATGTGATTATTTTACTTCATTTGAACACAATCCTCCCTCTTCCTTGGCTTGTCAGTAAAGTGCATTATATAGAGATATTTCTGTGTGCTCACAATGAACTTTGGTCTGTCAATTTAGGGTTTCTTTCATGGTTTTATTTTGGTACCATCTTTTCTGGTCAGGTAATAGCAGCTTCATGAAATACATTGTGTATGTTTATAATAAAAGGATGATGTACTAAAAATTATATCTTAGCTGAATAGGTTAGGTGAGTAGAGAAAGCAAGCAGTTTAAATCTAAAAACTCCATGAACACCTTCCCCTTCAACCCCCAGTCCTGTTTCCCTCTAGGCCTGAATTCTTAAAAGGTCCCATAAATCTTAGCATACTCTAAATCCAGTTAATTAGTGCCTATCTATTCTGTTAGTTTACAAAATATATTTTTAGACTGATTAAAAGAAGCCTTGAGAAATTGTTAAATATCCATAAACTAGGTATAGACCGTGTGTTTTATATTAAATAAATAACATCATTCTGAAGATTCTGGGAAGAACCAGACTACCATGGCTGCTCTGTGCTCCACAGTCCAATCCAGCTCATTAGCCTGATGCCTCCCCTTAAGCTTCTCATGTTCACTGTTTACAAGGTTTCCTTTAAAAGAAGTCTGAGGTTCCCTTTTCCCTTCTGGGGACTTCATCTAGTGACAGGAGCACCACTCATTTGCTTTTTAATATTTAAGGCACTATCAAAGACAGCCCAGCAGAGTAGTTAAGAACATGGACTGGACTCTAGCTGGGCATGGTGGTACACAGCTATAATTCCAGCGGCTGGCGAGGCTGAGGCAGGAGGGTCACAAGTTTGAGGCCAGAGTCAGCAACTTACCGAGGCAGGCCCTGAGCAGCTTAATGAGATCCTGTTTCAATAAATGAATGAATGAATGAATTAATAAATAAATAAGTAAAGAAAGGGCTAGGGATGTGACTCAGTGGTTAACTGCCCTTGGTTCAATCACTGGTGTAAAAAAAAAAAAATAGAATGTGGATTCTAGAACCTGATCTCAACTGACTCCACCATTACTGGTTTGAAACCTTAGGTATCTTGTTCACCCTTAATGTGCTTCTGTTTTCAAATTAGAAAAGATTGGCAGTAGTAACTTCGTGTCAGAATTAAATAAAGAACACGTGGGAAATGCTTAGAGGAATATCTGGCACATAGTTATCACCCATATATTTGCTTTTTAATTTTATAGATGCTATAATTTATTCCTCTCAATAATTCTTATGAATTACTTATAATCAGTCTGGGAGTAAAAACAACTGGAACTTGAGGAAAACCAGCAACTTGCCTAAAGTCCCTAACTGAGCAAAGTTTCTGGAATATACAACCTGTCTAAATTCGAACCCTTCCCATCACATGCCATTGTCTCTGGTGTTACAGAAACAAAGTTAATTCTTATCCTTGTATATTAGCCAATGTGGTTGTGATATTTATATTCCCACCCCCTAAATTTGGGTTTTTATATCCTTTTTCCATTGCTCTTTTGATTGCCTTATATTATACATGTCTTAATGTAAGCTGCCTCCGACGCCTTTTGAAAATAGGTACTAAATCTATCATGGCAGATATTCAGCACTCGTCTCTGTTGTCTAAGTGACCATGTAAGGACATTATGATTGACAGTGCAAGTTGGGATTTGAGTGCCAAGTTGAGCATTTTTCAAGAAGTTTCTCTCTGAAGAGCCGAAACCGCTGAGCCACCGCTCCAGCCCCAACTTGATTTTTCTTAAGAACGACATGGAAGCCTCTATCTTTCAGGTGTGAAATTTCACAACTTTAATATGTTATTTCAAGTGTATAAAGCACTGTGCTGGCCTATCATAAACAAAACAATAATAATTAAAAAAAAAAACCAGTAACAAATACACTTAGAGACCAGCCCTGTCTCAAGAGGTGCTAGGCTATACAATGTGTCCCTGGATGATAGAATTATGGACTGCTTGAATTTCCTGTTATAACTGATGCCTGAGACTAGGTAATTTATAAAGGATAGAGGTTTATTTGACTTACGGTTGTGGAGGCCGAGATATCCGAAAGCATTGTGCTGACATCTTGACTTTTGGAGAGGGCTTCATGCTGCATCATGGCATGGCAGAAAGGGTATCTTGAGACAGAGAAAGCTAGTAAGAAAGAGCCCATGTGGATCACAAAGTCACCTCCATGATGACCCATTAATCTCTGAATCTGAATCCAAGGCCCTCCTGCCCTCATGACCCAGTGGCCTCTAAATACCATTAACATGTAAATTTCGGGATTAAGTTTCTAACACATGAAAATTACAGCGTGGACCATTTTCACATTAGTAAAGATGTGATGTTCATAAAACAAAGAGAGTGAGATTCTCAGAGCAAATGCTGTGCTCAAATAATGCTATGGGTGACCAGGGCTCTGCGTGGATTGGTGATTCTGCACATGAGCCTTTCTTGACTTGCTCAGTCAGCAGCATTGGCTCAGCTGGTGGCTTCATCCTCGGTGCTGTTTCTTCAGTTAGCTCCTAGGACAGCCCAGCTCTGGGTTTGCTTCCCACCTCTGCATGTCCTTTGCCATTCTCTTTGGATCAGGCTGCAGCCCTCCATCCTCCTTTCTCCTCCTCTTACACTCGCTTCCTTAGGGATCTCACACAGCCTCATGGTATTACGGCGCTCACCTGGCATGCACAAGTACACGGGTTCAAACCCCAGTACCCACGTACACAACTTAGTGTCAGAGCAACGAAAGCCACGTGAAAACTCAAAAAAAAATTGATTCTCTGTCTCTCTCCATCTCTTGCTGTCCTTTCTTTAAAAAACAAACAAAAAGAAAGTTAGTCTGGCTCATAGTTGGGGAAGTTCTCGGTAATTGTCTCGTTGCTTTTAGGTGTCTCAAGGGAATGCAGGTATTGGCTGGTAGCATGCTCTAGAAAGAACCGTTCGTATTCATGGCTAGGAAATGGAAGAGGAAGGGGCTAGAGTCCTAAGTCTCCTCTCTGAGCATATGTCTAATTGACCTTTGGATCTCCTGCTAGGCTCCACCAGGTAAAGTTTCCACCACCTCCAAATAGGGTCACCCTGGAAACGTGTCCTTAATGTATGATTTTTGGGGGGAATATTTAAGATCTAAATGATCCCTCACTTTACTTCAAGTATTTCATTTCTTAAGAGAGTGAGGGGCTAGAGCTGTGGCTCAGCGGTTGGGGCGCTTGCCTGGCACACACAAGGATCCAGGTTTGAACCCTAGCACCATGTACACCGTGAAGTGTTGGAGCAACGAAAGCCACCTGAAAAACTGAATAAAATTGATTCTCTCTCACTGTCCCTCTCTAGAGAGAGAATTTTATTTTTTCATCTGGTTTTTGTTTTTCCTCCACATAGTTGTGTTTGTATTGCTGGGGATCAAACCTGGGTCGCTGTGCACGCCAGGCAAGTGCTCTACCACTAATCCACCTTTCTAGCTCCATCACTTTAAGTCTTAAATGTTCCCTTCTCAAAGGGGCTTATCCTGACCACACTAAGCATTTTCCTTAGCCCTTGTTTTCTACTGTACAACATATTCCTATTTATGTGTATTATTTAGCATCTGACTTCCCCCACAGTAGGATGTACATTCTACAAGCGTGGGGATCCATGTCTGTTTCATTCATAGTTGAAACTTAATAAACATTTGTGGAGTGAATCCTATATAAGAGAAGCTTCATAAGCATTTGATGAATGAAAGTACACCAGTTATCACTTCGCAAAGGAATTCTGGAGAAGGCACACTTAAAGGCTCAAGCTTATCATAAAAATTCCAGTGTTAATTGTCCACTAATCACGTTGAACCACAAACTGTTGCTGATTACACAAAAAATGTCTTCAAGATGTGTTTGGTAGATAGAAAAACTACTGTAGCAGGGGAAGATGTGAAGAAATTATATTTATGTGATTATATAATTACATATGTACATATGTACATGTTTACTCTTCTGGACAAGAGTTTCACATCTTACTCTCTAGACCAAATACTCTAATGGGCATGATAAGTGTTCCACTAGTTTTCTGCTGGAGTTCCAAATTTAAAATTAAAAAAAAGTCCTGCAGTCTTCTCCCTCAACTGAATAGCTCATTTCCCAGTGTGTTGCTAATCTGCAGTTCTGCCCCAAAGATAGTATTTTAAAAACTTTCCCACCGAGTTCCTTTGTGTATGAAAGACAAAGTTATTATCAAAATTATTACTCACGTCCTTTGTCATGCAAAACGGCGTAAGTAATGTTTTTAATAATGCAAGCCATTAAAAAGTGGTTGGGCTGAATTCATTGCATCTGTTCCTTACTGGTACTGGAAAAAATTTCTCTGTGCACAAAGGTGTAACCCGTTGATGCCTGAATGCATGCTACTCCCTATTTCTTTAAAATACGGAGTTGAACACTTATTTCATTTACAGACTCAGAGCTAACTAAAGTCTTTCAAGCTAAAGCTGCTTTTGAACAGAAAAGGGTTCAAAAGAGGCTGATTCACCGCAAGAAACAGCTTTCTTTGGCAGGAATTGCTATGGAGGAAAATAAAAGGGTGGCATTTCTGTAAAGGATGACTAGTACTCTTGTTCACAGCGATTTTGAGGGGGTCAGTTTTTGGTGATATTTTAGAAGTTAAGATTCCGTTCAGGACTGAAGCTGTATGATTACTAACAAGCTACGAGATAATGGGGTGGTAGATGGATGGTGGGTACCTTGTATGTGAACCCCGGCTTCCCTTTGTCTTTGGTGTCACTGAGTGCTTGCTTCAATGTCACTAAGGTCAGGGAAAATGGATCCACTGAGTCTCACCGTGGCCCTCTGGGCTGCTACTGTCAATCACCGTGAATTGACGTGTGAAGTTACCGTGAGGGATGAAACAACGTGGTAAGATAGTGTTTGGAAAGGATGGACAGTGATGTCTGATGGACCAGTTGCTCAAAGTCTGGAGTGAAGGCCAAATTTCAAGAGTCTGTGGCTGCAGCTGCTATTGTGCTAGCCTTTCTAAACTCCAAAATTCAGGTCCCTGAGCAGGCTTTGAGTGATGCCTTTTGGCCTTCACTGGGACGTCTCCCACATCCATGAAGGATTTGGGAATGTAGAGATGTGGTTGTATGAACTTTTCCCTGGCTTATCACTCCACGGTGCTTTGAGTGTTGTGACCACAACCAACAAGCATCTTTGTCCCCACCTCTTTAAATTATTTGACATACAAATGTGACATATTCTGAGCTTTATTTTGAAGAATCTGGTGCTGGCCTGCAGCTTTTATTTCTTTTTCCAAATAACAGTGTTGTAGCCAAAAGAGTCCCAATCTGTAAAGTAGTTATATAATGGGGGGAATAAGAGAGAAGACCTGAGAAGAGAAGAGAACATGGGATTTTCTTAGACCCCAATCATGTGTTGCTTCTCTGCTCTGGGAAGAAATTGGTGTTAGATTTTACTTCTCACTTTCAGAAAAGAAATGGAAAGGATGAAGAGGATGGATTGGCTTAGATGTGAGGGTGGCCTGATGCTGTTAGAATTAGCCATCTTTTTTTCTTTTCACCGAGAGAAGCAGACACCATCTGTGGAAATTATTTAAATTCCTGTGCCTTCCAGGGAAGCGGTTTTATTTGCCACTGCATTTATTGTAGCACCAGGGAGCTTGACAATCATTCCAAACTTTGCTATAGCACGGGCATTGCCCGTGGACATTAGATTAACAACAGGAAAAATTAACGTTCCTCCAGCTGAAAATTAACACTTTAGATTAATTAAAAAGCAAATGTAATCAAGGCCTCTGGATTTTTCTCCAAAGGTCCTTTCTGTTGGGAGGGGGACAGAGGGACTGAGACCAGAGCTCACAGGGAGGGAACTCTTGAATCTTTCATCAGGATTAATTTATATTGTCATTTTCCCAATGTGAATAGAATAGAAGCCAGTGGGAGTCTACAGTCTCTCTCGCTTTCTGCAGAAGGGACTTAGAGGAGAGGATGGCGGGAGATAAGGGATCACACCAGGAGTCAGGTCACATCCCAAGTGCTCCACTTCCTATATGTGTGACCTTGGGCAAATAACTTAATCTTTCAGAATCTTTGCTTTTTTATCAGCAAAATGGGGATAAATAAGAGATAACCTATCACAAAGGACTTAGCAAGGAAGAGGCCCTCAGTAGATGGTGGTCTTCACCATAGGCACCCTTTGGAGGGAGGGATGTGCTGTTAGGACTTGGGCACTTAGTGATCTTTATTGATCTTAAAAGCACATAGCTGATGTTCACAGAAATGCCCATTAGTACTTGGTCTTTAGCATTAACACTCATAATCCAAGCAACTTGATTTAATCATGGTTTTTGCAGAATGTAGTTTTGTTTGGAGGAGCTCGATTTGACCAAGGATGTGTAGAAACCTGATAAGTTTTATTATAGCAAATTGTCTTCTTTACACTCGAATTATCCTTCCATGGAAGATACAGTTATTCTTTAGATACCGTCAATATTTTTCATTTTAAGTAAAGCCTCCCAGGTACACATTGGGGTTTTCAGGATTCTCTTGCATTGTGTAAACCTGTCACTCTTTTTTTCCCAGCCACATTTTACTTCCTTGTCCTATTAACTATGAAATGCCCTAGCCACCCAGAAATTCTTGGTATTTTCAACCAAGCCATGGATTTCCATACTCTCTGCTCATAGCATTCCTTTATCCTTAAAAACAGTTCTCCCTTTTGAATCTGCAAAAAAGGTTTCTGTATACTAACTAACTTTAATCCAAATCCTGGTTTCATCCTTCTTTACAGAAGCAATTCAATTCATTTCTCTTTCTCTGTAGGCTATTCTTTTTTTTTTTTTTTTTTACTAGGGATTGAATCCAGAGGCTGTTAGCTACACCCCCAGCCTGTGGGTGTGTGTTTTATTTTGTTTTGTTTTTGTTTTGTGTTGTGTTGTTTTATTTTGAAACAGGGTCTCACTAAGTTGCTTAGGGCCTCAGTTGCTGAGGCTGGCTTTGAACTTGCAATCCTCTTGCCTCAGCCTTCTGAGCCACTGGAATTACAGATGTGTGCTATCGTACTGGTTCCCTTTTAATTTTGTGTATGATAATAGCATTATGACTAAGGTAGTTTATGAACTTATAGAGCAAAACTCCCGACCATTTCTAGAGCACTGTAGTGTGCCTAGCACCATGTGACAATGTGCTTGCCTTATGCCATTAAGCTTTCCAATAACTTAATGAGCTGAGAGCTGTGATTTTCTTCATTCAGCCAAGGAGGAAACTGAGGCTCAGTGATTTCCATTGCCCTTGTGACCAGGAGGGTGAAGCTAGGGCTAGAAGACGGCCAGTTTGTCTCTAAAGTCTGTGTTTTCAAACACGGCCTGTTCTTACTGCCTGTTTCCCCCATAGTTCCATTTTGTCCTAACGTATGCTCTGTGTCTGCTTCTGTTCTTTAAACTGTAGGTCCTCTGAGGTCCAGGACCATGGCTCAGTAGTCATTCCGTTGCTCAGGCCTGGCACAGTGCTGGCTGCCTAGGGGGCACCCAGTTCCTGTTAGAAGGATTGGATTTGTGCATATGTAGGCTGGCAGACGCAAATGCTGGGGACCATGGCCCCCTGCTTTCTGAAATATGACACAGTCCCATAAATGACATCCATTTGTCTCCCTCCTCGGATGCTGACTAATGATGCTCGGTTTCCTCGAGCGCATTAAGACACGACTTCATTCTGTTAGCTCAGCTCTCCTGCCTTCCAAATGAGCGCGCTGAACACGGTCTCTTTCCTCCAGTCACGATATGCCACGGCAGGTTCCGTTCAACCTCTTGACACCAATTTGTGTGATATTTTAGCATTCAGCATGAAGGCAGGAGAACGGTACTCCTGCCTGTATCCTCTGGCCAGACGGACCGCTTTAAGCTTCTGCTGCGTGATTGCAGCGTTCCCCCAGGTCTCGTCTGTGCCATTGAAATTCCCTTCCTGAAATTCGCTCCCTAAACTCTCCCATGATCCATCACTGTGAAACTGATTATCACGGTGTTGTCTTTTACCATTATTAATCCTAGGAGATTGATGCTCTCTGGTGCTTCTGAGTGACTCGCATGATTTTGGCTATTAATCTTTATCTCAATCAAATTATTTACTGTTTTAACTTGAAAGGTTTTGTTGCTCCTGGGATTAAATCTTATAAGCTCTGATGGCCTCATAGTGAAAGCTATTTAAAAAAAAAAAAATCCCACGAACTTTTGGGTTTGGAAACAAATTCCCCCTCCTGGAATCCCTGGACATGTCTGCTGGTTTCTTGAATCCAAATGCTGTTTCCTCTTCCTTTTTGTCTGTTCTTTGTGGGGTCAATGAAATATGAAAAGTGAGCTATAGAAAACTAGCCCATCACCTGTCTCTTCGAAGACTGCTAGATGAGGGTCGCAGTCTCTGAAATTTGAAATCTAGTGTAGGTCTGAACTAAGACCAAACCTCCTACTCCCTTAATAACTGAGCATGTTGGGGGAATTAAGGTAGATGCTTTCCTGGAAGACAAGACACTTATTTGTTCACCAATATTGACTCTCACCTTGAATTTTGCAGAAAAAAAAAGAGCTCTTCCTGCCTGATTCATGCAGCACCAGACTGCATAATGTGTATCGTTCTCCCAAAGACCCAGATTACCATAGCCCACTTCCCGTCTCCAACAGATCAAGACCTGACTGTACATGGAGAATTTAGCTCTAAGGGAAAATGATACTGAGGGCGTGGGAGAAACAGGAAAATCAGAAACCACCATCTTCTGAAGGAGAAAACTGAGCCAGTGAAATTGCTAATGAATGGAGTGAACTGGAAATAGCTAGCTTCTAAGATGGGGGTAGGTGGTATTGGTTTCAAGGATTCACTAGACAGAACCCTGCCTAATGAACCTAATTAAGATTCAGTATATTCGTTAAGATGTATTCACATACTTCTCAAGCAGTTGAGGGTCAATGGTTGGGAAAGACATGACAAATATAATAAAATGGGGGAAGATTATGTACTCTGAATTACTCTACAGATAATCATGGAGTTTTAATTCTGTATAGAATAGTGGGGGTTTTTTTTCCTCTTTGAGGCATAAACTACTTTTAGGTCTGTGTGATAATGAAGGAGATGTAAAGAGAAGGAGGAGATGCTTACTAAAGAGAACTAAATTTCAGAAGACAAACTCCAATTCAGGATGATTTTAGACAATTGCTAGGGAGGGCTAAAGTTCAGATTTCTTGTCCTCCCTTTTTGGGGGTGGGGATAAAGTCTGGAAAATAATAGTTTAAACAAGTCAAATTGTAGGTGCATCACAATATATGTTATAAAAGCCTGTTTGGGTGTTAAAATAAATGATTACTAGAACAAATGAGTATTTGAAACTCACTAAGCCTAAAATTCTTGGAATTTATAAAATACTTTGCACAGTTATCAGGTGTACCCATGAGATCCTCTCCCTCAAGTGACTCAAAGTGGAAAATAGGAAAACAGTTCCCCATTTTGCAGATGAGAAACTGAGGCTCAGAGAAGTTGTAACTCACCCAAGGTCACCTGGCCTGTAGACGCTAACAGTGGAAGACACTATGTGGCTGTGACTGTTGCTCAGCCCACTGTCCTTGCTGTGACCGTCTCAAGATGCAGCTTGACAGGCACAGGGTGCAGATGCAGATGAATCGGGAATGTGTGACTCTGTCTCCTTGACTTTTCTATCTGTTCCTGAGCTACAGCATGTGACAGGGTGGGTGACAGAGCTGGAGCCGTAGGTCCAGTGGTCGTGTACTTGGCCTGGCATGCACAAGGACCCGGATTTGAACCCCAGCACCACATATATAACTAAATGGAGGAAAAATAAAAGCCAGATGAAAAAAATTAACTTCCTTAAAAAAAAAATTAGGGGCTGGAGCATTGGCTCAGCAGTTTCAGTGCTTGCATGCGCAGGGACTCAGGTTCGTACCCAGCACCATGTTCACAACAAAGTATCTGAGCAACAAAAGCCAAATGAGAAACTAAATAAAATTGCTTCTCTTTCTCTCACTGTCCCTCTCTTTAAAAATTTAGGTGACAGAAACCCAGTACAGCCAAATGAGAAGCGCAGACCTTGTAAAGCAACCACACATTTACCCTGAACCTCTTGCAACTTGTAGATTGTCTTTGGGGGGAATATGAACTCGACAATGAGATAACCTATGAGCTAACTTCTTTGTGATCAGCATTGAGGTAAATGTTGCGGTTGATTAGGTGACATGCTGCAAGCCTCCCTGAAGCTTAGCGTCAGATGAACTATGTCTCCATCCATCCTTCTCAATCACCTGGACAACTAGTTAAAGAGTTATGGAGTCCATCCCCAGAATCACTGGGTGTGGGAGGAGAAAAGTGGATTTGGAAAGACAGTCCGGGTGACTGATTCGCTCTGATTCATAACTACACATTTCAAAACCATCACGTAATCACTCCCCCACCATATACATGAGTTGTAATGACAATTTAAACTGATTAATTGGGGACATACAGCCGTGACGTCATAGAAGGGAAGTGACATGGGAGGGAAACAAATCACATTTCCGTGCACACAGGTATGAGCTGTCTTCTCTGCTCAGGGACTACCTAAATGAAGGGCTGCTCAGATGGAGCCTTGCAGAGAGGAAGCGGTCATGGACCCTAATCTGAAGTCTGCTCCCCAGCTCTGTTACCTCACTTGCACAGCTAGGTAGGGCGGGCTGGGTGAGTGCAACACACCCTTCCACCATCCAGGCAAAATCTAGCAGGGAACTTAAACTCCCTGGAAGGCAAATGCTTGTGTTGAGTATGACTTCAGGTCTAGGAATCGAAACCTCATGGCATGATTCCAGAGTGATCAAAATAAGTAAATTTCAAAATACTCCCTGATCAGTCAGTTAAATGTATAGAAAGATAACTTAAGAAGAACCACAATCCCAGTTGTGTTCCATCAAGTGTACTTGTTTATTCAAGCCTATTTCTGGGGTGTGTGATGTACGGCTGGAGCTTTGTGTGCCAGGTACCAACACTGTTTGGGGAAGGATTCCACTAGAATTCTGCACATAAACCTGACTTCACCTTCAAATGGCCCCCTGGTGCTCTTCTGCCTTCCTGGAAAGGCAGAGTTGGTTGGACTGAGTGCTGTGTTGGCAGGAGCAACAGTTGAGCTCCTCTCTGCATGCAGCCCACACCTTCAAAGGTGGAACTCGCTGCCCGTCAGAGGAATGAAGTGTGCGCTGTTCTGAACTAAAAGCTTTCTACGTGTTGCCTTAAAACATTTCTTGCTGCTTTTAGAAGGGGAGAATCTGATTGGGTGACACCACTTCTAATAGAGTCTTTACTTTTGATGGTTTCTGAAGGAAGAACCATTGTGTGCTTGCTCTGAAATGCTTTCTGCTTTCCAAAGTTAGTTTGCTTTGCTTTCCCCTCCCCCCAGCCCAGTGGCGGACAGGGCTTGTTTATGGCACTGTGATCCTGGGGTCCAGAGCAGGTGGTCTGGTAGCTCCACGGTCATTCAGTGCCATCTCTGTCCATGCACTGAAAGTTTCTGGAGACAGTTCCCTTCTTGTGATGGACCACATCTGTCTCAGGATCATGTGAGTTTCAGGATTTCATGTCAGAGGAATCTCACTAACCCTCTTGCCTCCTCCAGTAACATGATGTCACAGGAAGGTCCCAGAGCTGTCCTAATTGGACTAACATATGGCCTAAGAAGCCAACCAGTCCGTTATTTCTGTGTTGATTCTCTAGCCATACTAGAGAAGGTATTCTTACAACACCTACCACCACCACCAACGTTGCTTTGTTCTTTTGTTCTCTTTCCAAGTGAACATTGAATGCATATCAGTACCGATGACAAAATTTGGGCTCTCTGAAAACAGCTTATAAAAAAAATCATGAAGAAGAAAAACAGAATTCTTTCTTTG
Organism: Aplodontia rufa; assembly: GCA_004027875.1. NCBI lineage: Eukaryota > Metazoa > Chordata > Mammalia > Rodentia > Aplodontiidae > Aplodontia > Aplodontia rufa. The sequence continues at coordinate 9,482 of PVKS010033764.1, read as the reverse complement.
GTTTTTGTTTGTTTTGTACCAGGCATTGAACCCAGGGGTGCTTAACCACTGAATCACACTCCCAGCCCTTGTTATCTTTTTTATTTTGAGACAGGGTCTTGCTAAGCTACTCAGGGCCTCGATAAGCTGCTGAGGCTGGTTTTGAACTTCTGATCCTCCTGCCTCAGTCTTGAACTGCTGAGATTACAGGTGTGCGCCACCATGCCCAAAAAACAGAATTGTTTCTTTCAACTTACTCTAGCAAATATTTTGTATCTTTTTTCTTTCTGATCAATACCTTGTTGTGCATATTGCGGTGTAATTCCTTCTCACTCAACGGTGTGTGTAGAACATTACCATAGCGTCAGGTCTTCTACTGCGGGTATTTTAGGGCTGCCCATTGTGCCGTGTTAATATGCCATGCCCTATATAAACAAACCCCGTGCCTAGACCTTTGGACTCTCTTTCCTTCCAACTTTTGTTTATTATTCTATCGGGAGTGCACTTAACGTTCAGCTCTTTTTGCACATCTATAGTTTTTTCCCCTTAATATAAAACTCTTCAAAGTGAAAGTTGCTGGGTGAAAAAGGCCTTATAGAAAGTTTAATGGGTTAGCAATCATTTAATTTGAAGACCAACGGATTAAATCCTGCACACTGTCATTGGAGAAGGCGGTAGTAAAATAGAACCTTGGTTAATTTGAGAGGTAAAAATACATAAATAATTATGATAAAAATTCTCCTTGTTTTGATAGGAATTTTCAAGTATTTTTCCTTGAAGTTCATGGGGTTTATGGGCTTCCCCTTATTTGAATTATAAAGTTGAAATATATGAAATTTAATTATATTCATTTTGTTGTTTATTGTCCATTGTAATTAAATTATCTTGTGAACTCTTGTCATCATGAACAATTCAGTCTTTTGTATAACGTTTTAGCAATATTTTTTTCCTTTGGTTTCTATGTGGCCATTTCTAAAATCTTTTTCAGTCTGTTCTCTTGCTTTTTGATGGCCCCCTTCTGAGAGTTAAAATGCTCCATACTGTCCTTTAGTCCTTACAAGGTCCAGTCCTATACAACTTATTTTGATGTGTAAGGGAAATGGGTATTTAGCTTTTCTATGGAGGGGAGGGATTTATACACCATTTATAAAATCTCTTTCGTTGACTTAAATGCCTCACTCTGTCTATATTGACTATTGTTTTAGTCAACTGTGTTTCAGAGCTGTGACCAAAAGTCCTGAAAAGAAAAATGTTAGAGGAGGAAAAATTTATCTGGGGCCCTGTGGTTTCAGGTATCAGACCATAGATGGCTAGCTCCATTCCTCAGGGCCCAAAGCGTAGCAGAACATTATGGCGGAAGTGAGTGGTGGAGGAAGGCAGCTCAGGATGTGGCAACCGGGAAGCAGGGAGCTCTGCTCACCAGGATCACTTCCCCAGGGACACCCTACGTGCCTATAGTTACAACTCACTTAATCCCTACCAGGGGCTCAGGGCAGTGACTGGGTTAAACCTCTCCTAACCCAGTCATTTTGCCCCTAAGCTTCCTGTTGTTGTCTCACAGTTGAGCTTCAGGAGGACACCTCACACCTAAACCATAACAGCTGTGCATATATTTTTAGAGTTAGTTCGCATTTCTTTTCTCCCCACCTACTCTTAGGCCAATGCAATCTTGTTACTATTAAAATTTCAAGTAGATGACCTACTTAAATTTCAGATAGATTTTAGTAACTAGCACTCATATTTCCTTGATTTTTTTACTTAATATTTCTTAATTTCTACTTTTATTTCTGCTTTTTAATCAGTAAGGTTTCCATTTTGATAATACAGATCAGTTATTATAAATATTCCTTGGGTGCTGATTTCCTTTCTCTCCCTCATTGGTTAATACTGCGTAAGGCTTCTATTTCAGACCACACATCTCTCTGGAGGGCTAGTTAATGCCTGTTAACCCAAAGTGTCAGTAATTGTTAATAATCATTGCTCTTACCTTTTCTTTATACTTCTCCTTTCCTACTATGTTTTCACCCTTTTCTGTCTCCCTAACAGTATGATATTTGTTCTCATCCTATACTTTCCCTGACTCTTAGGGAAAGTTACACTTGCCCAAGCTAAAATTTGCTCATATATATATATATTTTTTAATCCCATTGGATCGGAAAGTGCATGCATGTTCTCAAACTTTCTTGAAAGGACCAGAAAATAACAGTGTGGGCAATAATTTCAAACTGTAATTTGCTGTGCAATTTCACTTGGTCTTTGTGAAGAGTAAGGAATACTGTCCTCCCAGGCTCGTTTCCCTGATGACCCACTTACTAATCTGTGCTAGACACCACCACCTCTTGGTCCATAGGTCTATCACCAAGAAACCATATTTCTTTGTTTCCTTCACAGGCTGAGAAGTTTTACATCCGGTTCTAGTGTAATACTGGGTATTGCATACGTAATGAGGGGACTTGATAAATTAAGAAATTAGCATATTTTACAAGTAAGTTTTCCATCCATCGGTTTCATATTTTCCTGTCACTTTGCCTACAGTGTCAACACTGTTCAATCTTTACTAGATGCTGAGAGTTAATGTGGAAATCTTCCAAGATCCACCACAGCTTCATGGTTAAGATCCCAGATTGACAGACTTGGTCTACAAAAGGCCACTGGTACACATTCTTTACTTGATGAACCATAGGTATCTGTTGGAAGTATCAAGCTGTGGCATATAGTGAAAAACTGTCGTAGTCAATGAATAAATGAAAGAGTGTGGCTGTGTCCAGGAGAGTATTTTATACAGTGGATGGCAAGCTGCATTTGGCCCACGGGACATAGCTTGCTGATCCCTGATTAAGAAGGCGGTTTCTGGACATGGCATTGTTTGGTTGACGAGTTTGATTGTGTGGGCACGAACATGTCACGATGGATCCATGATTATGTATAATTATAATGTGGCAATAAGCAGCATATAAAAGGTGTCGCACTCTGGAGACAGCTTGCTGGTTATGAATCTCTGTTCCTCCCTTTGTAGGTATCTGATGTTGGGAAAGGTTCTTAACCTCCCTGCTACAACAGAAGGGTGTTCATCCATAAATTAATGATTATAAGGGTGATTATAAAGTCTACTTTCAAAAGGTCATGATGAGGATGGAATGAATTAAAACAATGCTCTAAATGTTAGAGGTTCTAAAAACAAATGTTGAATGTTGTGTGAATGTTTCCACTGCTGGTGGGACTGTAAATTAGTACAACACTATGAAAATCAGTATGAAGATTCCGCAAAAGACTTGGCCTGGAACCACCACATGACCCAGCTGTACCACTGCTTGGTCTATATCCTAAAGAAAGAAATCATCATACATCAGTCAGACATGCACACCCATGTTTATAGCAGCACGACTCACAGCAGCAGAACTAGGAAACCAGACCAGGTGTCCATCAATGGAAGAATGGAGGAAGAAAATGTGGTAGAAATACACAATGGAGTTTTATCAGCTATAAAGAAAAATGAAATTGTATCATTTGCAGAAAAAAATGAATGGAACTTGAGACCATTATGTTAAGGGAAATCGGGCAAACTCTGAAGACCAAGAGTTGTATGTTTTCTCTCATATATGGAAGCCAGAGAGGAAAAAGAGATTGGTGTGGGTATCTCATGAAAATTGAAGGACAATCAGTAGAGAACAGGAACAAGGGGAAGAGCAGACAGAAGGGAAATGGGAAATACTGGGAAACAATATTGGCCAAATTATAGTGTTATAGAGTGTATGAATATGCAGCAGTGAATCCCACCATTATGTATAATTACAACAGACCAATAAAACTATGGAAAAAAAACTTAGTTTGAAGCCAGCACACTGTATAAATCAATAAATTCATTGCTGATAGAACATTTCAGCTAGATTTAAATGTTATTTACATTACTCTTATTGTCTATTTTTAAAACTTGGGTTTTAAAATCCCTTCCCAGAATAAAACCTGCAAGGAAAGGAACGGAATAGTCTGAGTGTCCCCTGCTACGTTGTTGTGTTCCCTGAAGGGAAAACTGCAGTAATGACAGCAGCCTTCCTGGGACAGTTTATAACACACGAAAAACAAGAACAGCTTTGTTACGGTGACAGAGAAGCCCCTCAATTCGTTTCTTTTCATGCAGTTTTCCAGTCAAGATCTATTTACGCCGTGGCTTCCTGGCTAATTATTTTCAGTGTGGCACTGATTGAGCTGTTAATAAAGTGTGAAGGTGCCTTGCAGACACATTCTGAGTCTCAGAAGCAGATCTACCTCCAAACCGCAAACTGCTGTGTTCTCTGATCGCCCCAATATTCTAGTGATAGCATCTCCAATTGTAAAATTAATCAAACTTCTCTCAGTGACAGAAATGTTAATTTAAAATTTTTGTCACAATTACCAGGAGTGTTATTGCAGTTTCTGACTTGTAATTAATTTCTCCTTCCCTTTCTCCATCACTGGGTTAGACTCCTTTGTAATAGTGATAAATGAAAGAGTTGCCTGACCTTTTTTTTTTTTATTTAAAATAAATTACTTTACAAGAAAAAAAATTACCTCTAGGTAATCAACACCTTCAGATAAACAGGGAAACATGGGACATTAGGTACTTTATTGTCTCTTTCTCCCTTTAAATTTCGTGTCTTCAGTGATTGAAATGACACGGGGGAAGAGGGAGGTGAGCCTGCCTCCATGGCCATGTCCCCTTATGAAGTTGATTTAAAGTTGTGCTGTTGGTTTTTATGATACTGGGAAATACCATAAAAATCAGTGTGGTTCTAGGGAGAAATTGTAAATTACAACTAAATTACCCCACCAGGAGAAGAAGAGAAACAAGATGTTGTGTTTGCTTGAGCAATAACTAGAAAGCTTGTGGCCCCCCGTGTGGCCCCCAGAGCAGTCACAATGGCACCATCGGGGAGCCTGCTAGTTATGCAGAACCCCAGGCCCTGTGCCATGGCTCTGAATCAGGTAAGATCCTCATGCAATTTGTGTGTGTCCTGGACTCGGGAAAACACGAGGACCTAGCCTCAGAGATGGATGTCTGTGGTTACAAGTGAGATCTGTAAGCAAATAGCAAAGCCCCTGGCACACCACCACTACTTGTGCAAAGAAGAGATCCAAAGTGTTATGTCTGAATTTCTGAATGCAAACAATTCAGCGTCTAGGGGTAAAACGAGATTTACAGATGGGAGCTAGAGGTGTAGCTTGGGTTCCACGATGAGATTGGTCAGCTCTCAAAGGGTGGGGACTGTTTGGCTTTAGGAAGCCACTAGCCACCTGACTGGGTGCAAAGGGTGATGGGATCAACCAGACCTCATGGAAAATATCGAAAGCAGTTGGTAAACGGTGGAAAGTGCTTTGGTAGAGCAAATGAGCTTATTGGTTTGTTTAGCTAGAGAATGAATAAGGATTTCCTGCCTCCTGGAATTGAATGACAGAGGTGGAAGAAAAGTGTTTGATTGAGATGCTGGGACAAGATTCTTACATAAGAGCAGTGACATTTACCAGGCACCCAGGACAGGACAGCCCCCATGCTGGGCACTGGAAAAAGAGCCATGAAGACAGTAGGGTCTCAGCTCTGGGGCAACTCCTACAGTCTGAGCCATGGCTGGGGTCACTGACTTCATTTCTCTGTGGACTTTGGATATTTCCTTTGGAGTTCCTTCTCAGTAATCCAGTTGGTGCATTTTTATTTATCTTTGCCTCCAGGATCTTTTAACAAAGCAAACTAACAAACAGTGGCAAAATCTCAGGCCATGTTGACCTGAGTCAGGATAAATTGAAGGCAACTTCCTGATGCCACTTGGAATGTGCCCGTTGGCCTTTCATTATTAGTAATCAAGGCAGTTGAGGAGGCTGCCTTTTTAAAACCTCATCCTTGGCAGAGGGGTTTGTGAAGTTTGTGAATAAGGATTACATGCACAATGCTCTTCTGGAAATGAAACAAGATTGACTTGGGATCTTGGTTGTGAAACCGTGTGTCAAAATTAATTAAGGGAATCACATAATTACAATTCCTGTATCTAGATGGCCCCCAATGATGGCCTCCTTGATGGGGGATAGTTTTGAAACATCTGAGATAACAATGAAAAGACTAAATGACTGTTTTTTGGATGAAATTGAAAGGAGCTTTAATTTTTTTATTTAATAAATCCTAATGGCAGTTATGGTTAGTAGGGAATATTCCCTTGCCCCCTCTTTTACACTTTATCATGGTTGATGTAAATCCTTAGAGTGGGGTCCCTAGAGACAGGATGGTAGGATTTGAAAAAATTGGTCCGCATCACCGACAAAAATATTACAGGTGGCAAGGCTGGTAGGAGATAATTACCAGCCCTTAGGTTCACACAGTGGCACTCGCCTGCAGACTGGGTTCCTCTGGTCCTTGATAAACTGAGTTATCACTAACATGCACATGCTGGTGAATTTATTATTTCATTCACCAAATGGAGATTTCAAATGACTTTGTAACATGCCAGATTAGGTTAATTATCTTTTAAGAGTGTTTTGGAAAAACACTCTAAACGTGCTGTAATAAGGCTGTACAGGCCCCAGTGTGAGCTGGCCTTATTTATTTTACAGATTACATTTTTATCTGTTCTTGCTTTCGTTATTGTTCCCTGCCTTGAAGATCACCCAGCAAATATCCTTCTGGCAGGTTTTTCCTCTGCCAACCTGGTGCTGTTTTCATGGGGACCGAGATCCTAGTGGGGTATCTTCCTTCCCAGCTCTTCCTCCGTAACCTACCACGTGTGCCAGGGGGCTGGTCTGAGCCCTGGCTGTACATCTTTCTGGCTCTTAAAGGCTCCCATCCATTTTTGTCTCATTGATATTTGAATAAAAACATCAAACTTGAGAGTAGGAGATGGGAAATGGAATGCAGAAAGCCTCATGAGGGAAGAAACAGGGTATTTCAGTTAACTTTTGTGTCACCGTGACCAAAAGGCCCAATAAGAAAAGTTTAGAAATATTTTGGTTCATGGTTTCATAGATTCAATCCATGGTTGGTTGACTATTGCTCTGGACACAGGGTGAGGCAGAACATCATGGTGGAAGAATGTGCCAGAGGAAAGTAACCCAGGACATGACAGAGCGAAGGGGGTCACAGGAGAGATCATCCTTCCAGGGCACCCTCCAGTAACCCATCTCCTCCAGCCTTGCCCCACCTATTCACTGTTACCACCCAGTTAGTCCATTCAACCTCAGATGGGCCGATTAGGTCACAGCTCTTGTAAACTAATCACTTTGCCCCTGCATTTAACTGCTTGGGGGACACCTTATTACCCAAACCATAACACAAGGTTCTGTTCACCACAGAATCCTGGGTTGAGGCATATGCTGGAGAACCAGCTCCTAGGTAAGGGTCCAGTGAGTGAGTGGAAGATGGTAAAGTCCATCCCGTCACCAGAATGAACTTGGAGTGTGCAACTGAGTAGCAACACAAAGTTCTTCAACTCTTCTTGCTTTCCGTAAGAGAGAGTCAAAACTCTAACTTCACTCTCAAAGTCCTCCACCAGGTCCCTGAATTCCACTTCCCACCTTATACTCTCAAGTTGAACCTTGCTCAGGTTTTCAGGACCTTGAAAGCACCCAGCCCCTCTTGCCATTGGATTTCCAAGGAAGCCTCTCCTTTCCCTGGAGTATCCGCCTCACCTCCATCCCTGACTTTACAGTCCTGTCTTATAAACTCCTGTTGTTCCTTGGACTCTCTGCTTTGGTATCTGTATGCAGAGCCTCTCTGCTGCCATTTCTGGTTTATGTCTGTCTGTTTCCATAGCATCTCACTGTCTCAGCACTCCAAAACCAGTGGGCAATTTCACCTTTCCAGGCTGTGAGATTGCCAGATACGCATGTGACACTTGTCTCATTTACAGTTTTGTTCGTACCACAGTGGCTGGCACAAAGAAACATGTGATAATTGGTGTTGTAATAGCAAGTTGCCACTGTCTGTTGGTAGACGAGCAGATTGTTCTCAGCATAGAGAACCAAGCTCCAGATTTGGTTACCTTATAAAGGATTGGAAAGCGCTGCAGGAAGAACTTGCCAAAATAGTGTTGAGATGTGTTACAAATTATAGAAATTCTGCCATGATAATGACTCAGAAATGTCCCTCTCTTGTGGAAGCAGCAGTGCGCTCTAGGAAGTTTCCCAGAGTAGTCAATATTTTGTAAATGAGGCTCCCCAGACTTTGAGTTGAGCAAAGCTGTAATATCTGAGGGGTTAGGATACTTTGAAGTCTATGAACTCTTGGAACTGAACGAAAAAATGTGTGTGAGTAGCAGAAGTGGTTGTCCATCTCAGTGTGTCCACATCACATTCTTCCTCTCACACTCCCCATTAAAAATAATTTCAGGGGGGCTGGAGCAGTGGCTCAGTGGTGATGGCGCTTGCCCGGCAACGAAAGCCATGTGAAAAACTCAACTGATTGTGCCTCTCCCTCTGCCCTTCATCTCTCTCCCTCTCTCCCTCTGTCTCTCCCTCCTTTTCTCCTTCCCCCTCTTAGTGTATTTCTCTCTCTCTCTCCTTTTTTTTTTTAAGTGATTTCAAGGCTGGAGCGGTGGCTCCACAGTTACAGCGCTTGCCTGGCATGCACAAGGACATGGGTTTGAACCCCAGCACCACGTACACAGTAAAGTGTCCAAGCAGCAAAAGCCACGTGGAAAAACTAAATTCAATTGATTCTTTTTCTATTTCACTGTCCCTCTCTCTCTTTTTTTTTTAAAGAATCATTTCAATTTGGCTTGCTTAACCTGCCTCTGTTTTGTATGGCAAGAATTGGAAGGAGTTGCTTAACTAGCTGTATTGGTGAGAGATTTTGAATGCTTTAGTCTCTGAGATCTTAGTTCTTTGATCACATTTCACCCTTTGGCTTTCATCTCAGAAAATTTATCAGTGTGTCAAGGAGCATATCCAAGTGAGTAGAGTGCCCTGGAAAGGAAGAACCAGGGCCGTGGCTGACATTTTAGTAGTTCTCATGTTGCAGGTTCTGAATTTCACGCTTTCAGGGAGTACATTTCATTTTAACACAGCAGGTTGTACCTGTCCCCATTTTTGCCCACCTTGTCCCAGCATTTGGCTAGTAAGAGGCAAAGTTGGACTCTGAACCCAAATGGTTGCACTCTAGCATGCATATTTTTATTCAGTATACCTTGTAGGTGGTCTCGTAGGCCTCATGCTGCAGATGAGAAGCGTGACGGCCAGAGAAGTTAAGTAGCTATCTGGAGGTCACCCAGTCCTCATAGTTAGCAGAGCCAGGCTTGAAACCAGCTCCCATGTCGAGTTGGTGCTAGTGGCCACCGGGCTGTTGTGGTTCCAGGTGGTGCTCTGCTTCTGGATCTTCTAGTTTAAGGCTGTTTCTTTAGAAAACCTTCCAGGAGATTCACTTAACACTGCCAGCCTTGGTGCAAAAACTCCTACAGGGGATGGCTCCTTTCCGGGAGCCGCTTCGGCTCCCATTCTGCATGAAACAGACACAGCGTCCATGCTGCCCAGCCCCTTTGCTCTGGGAT
>PVKS010033763.1:0-21444 GCA_004027875.1 Aplodontia rufa | reverse complement strand
ATATGCTGGCTGTCGCGAAGGAGGAAAATTCACTTCCCACCTAGCATTAAAGTCCTCTCAAACTCACTGGCACCTCTTACCTCTCATCTCCTCTTACCAACATACTTGTAGAAAGAGTATATGATACCAAATGCGTTCATTTGGTGGGCGTTCCTTTTCTCTGTGACCCCGAACAATCCAGGGTTGGCCACTATTGCCATTCAAAAATGCTTCCTCAAAGATACCCAGTAACTCCATAAAACTCAAGCCCAGTTGCACCGGGCACTGCATTTTTCTGTAGCAATGATGCTCCTGACCCTGGTCACACTCATGAATCTTCCTGAAAGCCTCTCCTGTCTTGGCACGAGGCCTGCACCTACCAGGGTTGCAATAAAGTTGGGAGCACATCCTGGAATCTCCTGGATAGTGCTGGGGAATGGTCGAGAGTTTCTAGCCACTTACCCCTGTTCAGCAGACTAATTTTTGCCCAACAGTCCAGAAGAGTTGGGATTGGCCATTAGCATAAGCTCCCACCAGAAGTGCAAAGGGGGAAGCCGCTCTAGGCACCTGCAGGGGTGCTGACCTTACTGGGTCCTCAGAAGTGGCCTGCCAGGCCAGGCACGTGAAGGCTGAAGGAGGTGCCTTCCACCAGAGAGCACCTTCTCATGCAGCCGTGCCTGGGTTGTACAGTGGTCTTTTATCCACAAAGTGAGTCAAATCCTTTTCCTGGGCTGATGGAATCCTTTGATCCGTGACATTACCATCCTATTGCGTCAAAGGCACACTCTGCTGCTGGACCATTGCGATCCTTGGCTTGCCCACTCGATTTCCACTTTGCATAAGGGCCCTGGGGTGCTGGAGTGCCCACCTCTCCCATCTGCTAGCTGCATGACTTCAGGCAAATCTTGTAGCTCTGCATCTGAAGATGGATGAGACCCCAGAGACCTCCCAGAGCTGTGGTAAGGGTGCCATCAGACCACACCCTGGCACACGCTAACCCCCCATCGCCCTCCTCATTAGGTCTGGCATTCAGGCCCCCATCTGTTGTTCTCCCACAGGTCTAGGGGATCCCACAGGTATTGCCAACCCCAGCAGGCCAGGTGCTAGGCTCCAGCCCATGTTTTCCACAGCATGTGGGAAATCTGTTCTCCTTGGGCTTTGCTTTTTTTTTCTTTCCTATATTCTTTAAAGCATAGGAAGCATGCATTAATTTTAAAATCAGAAAAACTTCACCATTCGTGTTGCTTTGAACACCCACCCCAACTTCACCAGGTCTCCATAAATTCTTCTGGTCTCTCTATCCTCTGTAGTGGCTCAGACCTTTGAATGACCACTGGAGTTTTTAAAATCCCACCTAGAACTTGCAGTTCTGGGCTTTGAGGTTTTCAAAGGCATGCATATATGAGGACATAATACAAATATACAGCCAACTTCTCTAGAAATGAAAACTGAAAGCTGTCTGAGGGCAGAGCCTGGTTTTTTCCCTCATCCGGGTATTTCCATTTCGGTGGCTGATGACTATCACACCGCCTTACCCCTGGTTTAAATAAATATTTGTGCAAGTGCCCTGCTAGTCAGTGCATGTCAGAACAAGCAGTGTTTACATGCCTTGTCTCTAATGAATAGAATGAAAATAACGCATGCAGTTCATCAGATTAACTGATAGAAGGCTTTGCTCCTTTCTCCCGGGGAGGGTTCCAAAGAGATCATTTCACCCCTATTCCTTCCCAGCAGTTTACTGCCATCAGAATGGATGAGGACAGCAGCAGTTATAATGATGCCTCTGTCCCTATCTCTCTTTACCCCTTTTCACCCACAAAGATACTTGAAATGCTTCACAAGGGGATGCGGCGTGGCCCCACATTCCTGGCCTCCCAGAACAGAAATGACAAAGGAATGTCTGTCCCAGGCCGAGCTTCTCTGGAAGGACTGCGGTCACTCGCGCTGCCAGGAGTCATTTCAGCTCACCTGCTTCTCATCTTGTTTTGTGGGGGACAGATTAATTATGATCACAACTTTCAGTTCCCCTGTGAGGGTAATGAGCAAGAGCTAAGTATTGTTTATTTTAATCTTATTGATAGGAACGGAAGTCTGCGTAAGACAAACGATCCTCTATTTACTTGATCATCCGTTTGATTTTCCATTTTCTTTAGACGCCAGCCAAAAAATTCTTGTGACATTTTTGGTGATTGTGATCACCATTAAGCAGCCTTCTCGAAGCACCTTCCTAATGGGCTGAAGTTAGTACAAACTAGATGAGTTTCTGCTTAACAGAAGATTGTCATTAAAAACAGTACGAAGGCCAGAAGTTCTCATTTTTGGTCAATAACAATATAGACTTGGACTTAAAAGTACAAATAGTTAAAAATAATGATCATGGTGGATTTTTAGAAATGTCTCCGTGCTACATAGAAGGTCCAGACAAGAGATTGGAGGGATAGCAGACAGTAGTGGATGACCCTGGGTGGCAGAGTTATTATCTTTCTTCCAATGTTGGAACAGTCTTTGCATAAAAGATAAAGAGGGTCTAAGGATCCCGTGTAGACCTTCAGGGGTGTAGACAACAAATTGACATCATTCTGATTTTGACATCAGGGCCTATGTCTGAAAAACCACCTGTCACTCAGACGACAGTCACTACTAGCCAGCCCTTTAAATTGGAAGACGTGGAACTTTGCTCAATGATTATGAAATTATTCACGAGGGCCAGAAACCACTTAAAGTTCAGAGGCATATTAACTCAGAGTCTGAAAAAGAGGAGCCATTCAGCTGGCTCGAAGAAATCATTGCCTCATTTCCTTGTGTGTGGTGCAGGTTAAAAATAAACTCTAATCCTCATCAAGAGTCAACTGTCCTGTCAAAGAGAATTAGGAAATGACCTCAGGAACAGGTTATAGGTGGGGTAGGGAAGGAGCAATTCATCAAGGAAGAAATGGCTTGTTGGATTTTAAGGTTAAAATTTCTGAAAGGTTAAAGAGAATGTGGGGCTCGGGAATCCGGGGAGAGATGGGAAGAAAGGGGCCTGGGTGGGAGCTGTGGGTTGTGGGTTGGAGGGAGGCGGAAAGGGAGGTCCCTGAAGTCACCTGGATGGAGGTGGCTGCCCGGATTGGCAGGACAGTTGGGAAACTAAGTGCTCTTTTGTTCTCAGTCCTGGGCAGCCTGCCTCAGCCTTGAGTGCTCATAGAGATAGATCATGAATCACAAGCCCAGTGCCCATTGGGCCATGAAATAAACATGGGGAAGGCTGACCTGAGCCTGAACCCCAAAGCCATATTAGCACCTCGACAGCACCACAACCCATGAGGACAAGAGCAGTCATATTCTTCACAGGATCGTGGCTGCACACATTGAAAAGGAGTGAAGAGGGAAAGCATATGTCCGAGGCAGCTGTGACCTTCAGTGTAACCTAGATTCCAGCCAGCTGGCAGCCTCCTCCGGTTTGCTGCTGTGCTAATAACCCCATAAAGCAAAACCATGCAGGTGTTGTGAATGTGCCCTGCATTCTCAGTCTAGACACTCCAGTGCTGGCAAACCTGGCCCAGCGCTGCCACGTCCCATCCCACTGTCCCTCCAGCCTTGTAGAGTCTCACCTTGTGGTTTCCTGGCAATTCAGGGCAAGCTTTATTGCTCTGGAAGCAATCAACTAGACTCCGTGCTACTCAATCATCTCCGAGCGCGTGTGAATATGCATGTGGTGGAAATCAGTGCTTGAAGTGGAAGGATGATTATTTCTTTGAGATCACATTGCACCAAAATGGAAGAAAATCTACACATCTGACCTTGGTCTGTCTGTCTTTTTTTTTTTCTTCTTTCATTCTTTCTTTCCTTTCTTTTGTTTCTTTTTTTAAAAAACGACATAGAGATGCATTCATTCTAATCATGACTTTCAGTGCAGGGGCAGTGTGACAACGCTCTGTGTAATATGCAAGAGAAAGTTTTTCCTAGAATAAACTTAGCCCACGTGGTGGGGTAGAAAGACTGACTCAACCTGGGTTTCGATCGTAACTTGTCACATGCTAGTTATGTGTCCTTGAGCAGTACACTTCATTTTTGGAGATGTTATTTCATTGGCAGAATGGCAGCAGTATCCCTTACTTCCTGGGACTTTAATATGAACTAAATGAGCTAACTGGTGCAAGACCCCCTGCCCAGTACCTGGCATTTGGTGGGTGTTTAATAAATAGTATTAGCTGTTTCTGATCACAAAGGTTTTGTTAGAAGTACAGTATTTCCAAGAGACATCGTTCCATTGATTAATACACACAATGTTATATAATATGCCACAAAACCATACAGCTACCAGGGGTCACGTTGATGAAAACCAACACATTAGCTTAAGCATGACAAACAAAATACTTCTGTGAAGCCCTTGCCGTGTGGAATTAACACATGCTCACCTGCTTGAGTGTTCTCTAAGCAGTGGGAAATAAAAAAATAGGTGTGCATATGTCAAAATGTCTCCAGCTAGGAAATACACCATGAGGAACATGACATCATTGGGTGGAGGGCTAAGGAGATTTGGTCAGCAGAAGTCTTCGTTAGCTCCAGGGAGATGCTGGGCCTCCGGCCAATAACTTCTGACCTACAGACAAGAGAAGAAACTCTGGGAACTGAAATGTCTCTTATCACATTTTAATTCAAAAAAATAAAGTCTTACACTCTAGATCCAGAATCTATAAATGGAATGAGATATGAGGAAGAGTAGTTTTCAGGTGATAAACAGTGCATTTGGCAAAAAGCTTTCCTCCTGTGACATCGGTGAAGCAAGGAACTCTTTCTTTGTATATTCACCAGGTGTATCATAAAAACAGATGGAACTTAACCATAATGTCATGCATTTATATAACAGTCATCATGCCAGGACACCTTTACATAGATTGACTTACATATATTACTTTATTAACTGATTGGACTATCCATCTCTCCATCCTCCCATCCATCCATCCATCCATCCATTCAGCCATCCATCCTTTCATCCATTTATTCATCTCTCCATGCATCTATTCATCCATCCATCTCTCCATCCTTCCATCCATCCATTCATCCATCATCCATCCATTTATCCATTTCTTCATCTATCTATTCATCCATCCATTTCTCCATCCAACCATGCATCCATCCATCCTCCTACTTACCTACCCTCCCACCCCACATCCACGTATTTCTGTCAATCCATTCATTTATCCATCCAGTCAGTCAACGTTAATTGAATGTATACCCTTTTCCAGGCCTTTGGCTAGAGGCCAAAGCCACAAAGATGGAAAGGCTCAACCCCACTCCCCAAGGATCATACAAAGCATCAGGGAGGTGGAAGAAGTGAAGAAGGGAGGTCCATAATTCAGTGAGTTCCACGGGGGTCGGGCAGACAGCAGATAGTTAAGTAAATACTGCATGAAAGCAATACAAATAAACCACAGGTGTAAGGCAAGAGACGCCTCCTCCTCTCTACCTCAAGGGCAAGGATCTTGGAGCCTGACTTGGGGCTGTTAGTTAGTGCACTGCACTAAGTAGGTGGCTCTTGCCTCTCTTTCTAGCCCACACTCATCATTTCAAGAGAAAACGACTTCTGTGACTTGGGGGCCTTTCAAGGAGCCAGTTCTCCCGCCCAAGGCTGTCTTCACTTCAAGTGAGGGAGGGTTATTTACCGCATGCCTCACCAGTGACGATTCCCAGCCCGAATCCATGGAGAGAACACAGGAATCACATTCACTTTCAGCCACTGAGTGGTTGGTCAGGAGCCTTATGTGTCTTCCTTCCTTTATCTGATGTGTGTGCTTTAGGTGGGGGGAGGAGGTGGCCAGGAATATGCAAGTACATAAAGGCACAAATATAATTCGCAGTTCAATATCAACTTGCTATTTATTGTTCATTTTACTTTGCATTTTGTCATTTTAACAAGGATTCAGGCATGACTACTTTGACATTTTGGAGTTAGCATTGTAAACCACATGGAAACTTTAATGCCATTTCAAAATAAAAAAGAAAAACCCAAACCCAAAAATTGAATGCTGGGTCTACCCATTTTAAACACTGGCAAAACTGAAATTGGTTTTCTTATAATTGTGAGTTATAATAAATTTCACCTACTTGGATTTGGTTTGTAGTTTTGACATGAAATGATGAGAGCTAGAATATTGTTAGGCTTTTTTCTCTCTCTTCCCCCTGGTTTGAATTGAAGGGGTTCTGGAGGCTTGAGATTGGAAAGTAATCATTGTAAAACACTCTCATTAATCAAATTACCAAGACCATGGGATACAGGGCATTCCTTCCAGGCTTGTGGGAATCAGCCCATCAATTCTAATCTAGCCATTGTCACTGGGGTAGACAAAGAATCAATCAAATCAACAAGTATTTATCCAGAGCTCATTACGCACTTAGCACAGCTCCAGGGTACTGTTGGAAGGGGAAGTGGGAGAGGGAGGAGTTGTCTAAAACACATTCCTTCGTTCTGTGAACGAGTAAAGAGGAAAATGGCAATTGTCCCTTCAAATTCTGTCTGCCTTGATTGTTAGCTTTGAATAGCTCCATGATTTTAGGCTACAAGGTTGGAAATGTTATAACGGCTTTGTACTTTCAAAGTGAAATGAGTTACTTGGTGGGGGGAAAATCCCACACATTTATTGAACTGGTCTGGAGTTTTCTCTTTACAATTGCTGCTTATTTTGGCAGCATAGAAAGGACTCTACATCCTGTCCTCTGAAGAGTACGACAGTATAGAAAGGGCTCCAAGGGAATTGTTTCCTCCCTGGCATCCCTGCGGCTGAGTGGGTGGGCAAAGGACCAGCAAGCCTAGGCCTGCCAGTTGGGATCATGCCACCTCTTGAGGCCTGTGAGGCTGACCAGCAGGCAGGGAGACCCAGAAATTCTGTCCATATTCCTGGAAAAAGGGGGAGGTGTCCAGATTATATAAGAGTCTGTCTTGATGAGAAGTCCAGTCCCTTCTCCTATGCATAAAGCCACAGCTGAGAAGTATATGGGATGTTTTCTCCTGCACTGCCAGCCCAGGGAGGCATTCCAAGGCATCTATTATTTGGCTAATAATTTCAATGAGCTTGTTAGCATAAAAGTTGCCCATTGCAAAGTATATGATATAAGAAAGTTTTAGTAACATATAATTTTGCAACCATCACTAAAAATCCAATTTGAGAACACTTCTAAACCTCCCATTTTATTTGCAGGCAGACCCTGCTCCCTCCCTTGGGCCCAGGGAACTTTTGCTTGAATTTGTGCCTAGGAATTTCGTATGAATGGAATCATGGAGTATGAGGTCTTTTGCTGGCTTCTTTCATTTAGTGTGTTTTAAAGGTTCCCTCATGCTGTTTCATGTATCAGTAGTCCATTCTTTTTACTGAGTTGTTCCATTGTAGGCATAGATGGTTTTGTTAATTCATTCATCAATCGATGGATGTCTAGACTTTTTCTCGTTTCTGCATCCACTGTCACTGATCATTTTAAGTAGGACGTGAAACTAATATTCAAATGACAATTCCTCCATTTCCAGTATCAAGTTGTTCACATCATTGTGCCAGTTCTAGAGGATTCTGATGTTGGTGTCATGCAATATGAAGTACATCGGGAAGCAGGAAGTTTTCATGTGGATACATGGTCCAGTGAAGACTCATTAAGCTGCATGAGCGGGATCTCAGAGCCTCGTATGAGCTAGCGCTCCCCAAAGTCAAAGAGGTTTCCCACTGACACTCTTCAAATTGTTCCCCTTACCATTTCGGCCTTCTCCTTCTTGGAGTCCTTCCTGTTTGCCATCCACTTCATTCGAGCAATGGTCCTTCCGTTCCTGTCCATTCTGCAAGTACAAAGTGGACATTTCCTCTGCCATCTCATCAGGTGCTGAGATGGAAATAGAAAGGAATCAGACAGGAAGATTATCACTGGTTCTACACGGGTTTCTAACTCAGTTTTTGTAACATTCAACTGAGATTCACAGTCAGGAGTACATATTACCTATGCACACATAACAAAGAAACAAGTTTGACTAAGTGAAACTCAGCATTACCATGTGATACAGTGTTACTTTCTATTTCTCTTTCTTCTCTCTCCCTCTCTTTTTTTTTTTTTTTTTTTTGTGGTACTATTACTGGGACTCGTGTGCACTCACCACTGAGCTACAGTCCCCCTCTCTTTTACCATTTTATGTTTGAGACAGGGTCTCAAGAAGTTGCCCAGGTTGGCCTCGAACTTGCGATCCTCCTGCCTAGGCCTCCCAAGTTGCTGGGATTACAGGTGAGCACCACCACACCCAACTTTCTGTGTCATTTTTAAAAAAATAATTGATTGAAATCCACTGAACTCATAATGCCAATCATAAATTAGTTGCACCTTGCAGTTTAAGCGTGTCACTAAAATATTAATCCATTAAGGGTTAAAAAAGGAGGACCATGTTAGCTACATGAGAGGCCAGAGAACGGGCAAATGGTATGGGAGCTGACTCTGTGTGTGTGTGTGTGTGTGTGTGTGTGTGTGCGTGTGATATAGTGGTGGCATGAAAGCCTTCTTAGTGACATAGAAATTGTTCCGAAGAACTTGTTAGTCTGATTTCCACCAGACTTGGACCTCTACCTCCCTTAGTAAATCCTGTGTGTCTGAGAAGCCAGGCCCCTGTGCTTCAGCAGAGCTGAAGAGGTGGCGGTCACCTCAGCGGCTCTGGGGAGGCATTTTCCGTCCTTGTCCCAGCTCATAGAAGTCGTGTGCATGCACCTAGCCTAAACTTACTGACCTTGGATTTGGTGATTCTTTCCGAGTGGCGGAAACTCAGGGGAGCTGCGCTGGGGGCATGATGTTCCCTGGAAGCCTGGAAACTTCGGCTGAATGTCCTTCTTTTTCTGCACCAGTAACTTTCATTGGTTCATCACCCACTCTGCTCCTCCCGCCCCCAGCTCCTTAGTCCAGCCCTTTAAAAATTCTTCTCTAGCCTGCTTTCTCTCAGCTGCCTGTCTCAAGAAATAACTAAAACTGGCTCTGCAGCAAAGAACTCCTTCCAGAGAATGCCACGAAGTCCTCTTTGTGGCACTCTTCTCCCTCCCACGCCTGAGGATGGCCAGCCTGCAGTGGGGTCTTTTCCATAGGCAAGGGCCTTTTAAAAAAGCCTTTATTGATCCTGGGGCAGTGGCGCATGCTTGTAATCCCAGCAGCTGCGGAGGCTGAGGCAGGAGGATCGCAAGTTCAAAGCCAGCCTCAGCAACTTAGTGAGGCCGAAAGCAACTTAGTGAGACCCTTTCTCAAAACAGAAAGTTAAAATGGGCTGAAGATGTGACTCAGTGGTAGAGAACTCCTGGGTTCAATCCCGGGTACAAAAAAAAAAAAAAACAGACTTTATTGAAAGTTTTGTCATTGACTAAGTGTTTTATATAGTTTGTCCTATTCATTTCTCAAAGTGATCTAGTGAAGTAGACACCCTGAGTCCCATTTTCTGATACAGGCTCACTATTTCTTTTTACCTTTTTTTTTGAAGAGAGAGGGAGAGTGAGAAAGAATCAATTTTATTTATTTTTTCATCTGGCCTTTATTTCTCTGATACTTAGTTGTGTATGTGGTGTTGAGGTTTGAACCCAGGTCCTCAGGCATGCCAAGCAAGCGCTCCAACTGCTGAGCCACCGTTCCAGCCCCCAGGCTCAGTATTTCTAATCCAGAAATATAAAATGTAAAATTCTTCAAAATCCAACTTTTTGAGTGCCAGCCTGACACCACAAAAGGAAAACTTCCCACCTGACCTTTTGCAATGGGTTGCAGTTAAAACACAGATGCACTAAAAATGCTGTATAAAATAACTGTTAGGCTACATATATAAGGTGTATAAGAAAACATAAATGCATGAAAATGAGTGATCTGGGTCCCATCCCCAACATATCTCCTTACATATATGTAAATATTCCCAAATCTGAAATCCAAAACACTTCTGATCCCAAGCATTTTGGACAGAAAATAAGGCTCAGAGAGGTTAGGTAACTTACCCACAGGAGCACAAAGCTGTTACTTGGTGGAGTTGAAGCTCTAACTCAAGGCTTCTGCCTCGAAAGCATGTGAAATTGGTGGTATTGATCCAGCAACAATAATTGAGGATCTATTATGCAGAGCAGCTGTGGATACAGAGATGACAGTGACATCAGCCCTGTCCTGAGGATCTCATGGTATCACAGAGCATGAGAGGAAGCCCTGGCAGCTATGTGGAGTTGATCAGTGGAGGGAAGCTTTTCTTACCTGAGGTCTATTCTGCAGGAAGTTGGGAGCCCACAGAGATTTTTGAGCAGGGGAGGCCCTGGCCAGCAGATGTCCACGCCATCTGGCAGCAGCCTAGAGGTGCTGAGCATCTGGCTCAGGAAGGCGGTGGTGGGAAGGGAGAGAGGAATGTTGGGAATGTGGGAGGAAGCAAGACCAGACTTGGTGGCTGATTCTGTCCAGGCATCAAAGAAAGCATCATTATTTATTCTTTCACCATGGTGGCTGACAGTAGCGACCTCGACCCCTTGGGGACAGTCCCAAACAAGCCTTTCAGAAAGTCCTGGGAGCTGCTGTCACCTCTCATTCTGCCCTTGGGAGAATCCCCACTGCCTCCCCACTGGCTGCTGCCCGCCTTGGCTGGAGGTCTTTCCTCGGGTGTCCTGAATGCATTGGTGTGTGTGACAAGTTTAACTGCTCTCCACCACAACACACTGTTTCACATTTTCTCCACTGCGTTTAAGCTATTTTGGAGGCTGTGATTTTTCTCACTTTTGGTCCAAGTTACATGGTGCCTGCAGTTGCACGGTCCAATCCCTGCAATATGCTCTCCCCATCTGCCACTGTTTCCCACGCTGTTTAGCTTTAAAAATCTTGAGAAAAGCCTTCCACGGTGGTGGCTTCCCATTTTCAGCGTCTCCCCCAGCTTTGCAACTTCCTCCACTCAAGATGGAGCCTTGTGTTCCAAAACTGTGGGGTGCTGATTAGGCCTGCCGTCAGCTTGACCTTGCTGGGTTCCGTCTTTTCTCTGTTAGCTGCTCAGCCTTCCCGCTAGTTATTCGGTGACCTCTACGTTTTCAAGTAAGAGGTGAAACGGTCAAAACAAAACCCGCCACAACTAGAATGTCTGGGATCTTAAAGTTGAAAAAAAATTGGGAGACAGCTCTAGAACCTGGACCAGTTCCACCTCTGAGGAACGGTATTGTGCAGAGAGACTTCTGTGGATTCTGCCACTACGATAAGACAAACCAGGAGACAGGACAGGGGAGTTGGAATGGAATTCATGGGCTGTGGCATTTGGGGAGTTGACGGAACAGTCTCTGGGCCTCAGGCTCCTCATCTGTAAAACGGGACAGAAACTGTAGCTGCTTCCTGGAGGGGGTGAGTGAGCCGATGTTTGCGCCTGGCGCAGGCTGGGCATGTCCTTCTGCCTTGTCTCCCATTTGTAGTTACATCTTCAGCTCATTGGGCGCTCACCTCCTTGGAGGCAGAACAGCACGGTGGATAATAATGTGGCCTCCAGAATCGGACTTTCACGGGCTTGATTCCTGGTCCTGCTTGTTAGGTGTATGACTGACACAGGGCAAGTTACCCTCAAAGTGCCTGTGCCTCAGTCTGCCCACAGGTAAAGTTGGGAGCACTGGGTGAGCCACTCCTGGAATCCCAGGAACGTTAGGGGCCACCTGCGGGTCAAGAAAGCAGACTTTTCTGAGAATCCAAAGAATACTTATGCAATCATTTAATTCTGTAAAATTCACAATCTGAGCATTTATATTGCTTGTAGGGACAAAATCTGGAAGAATCTAGAGACTAGGGTGTGGGCGATGTGGGGGTGATTCTGGTTTAAGAACAATGCATATCAAATTGCTACTTTATATGCATTTATGATTGTACAATCACTCAACTCCTTAATAAAAAATTAAAAAACAAAAGAAAGCGAGCAGGCCTTTGTGTGGTCTGTCTTCTGCTGTTGCTTTTTCCTCCTCTCAGCCGAAACGTCTCATACGATTTGGAAACCATTGATGGTGAGAGCTGCAACCCTGCATGCAGCCCTGAGAAAGCCACAGAGCATAGTCTCCAACTCAGCTGCTCCTGCCTGGGCACATTCCCTAGACCAGGCAAGCTTTCCCAACAGGCTAGTTCTCTCCGAGGAAAAAGTTAGGTAACTCGAAAAAAAAACATAGTAAAATCTATGTGACATCAAATGTGCCATTTTAAGACATATTCTAGTGTTTGTTCAGTATATTGAGTTCATTAAGTACAAAGGAAATTAAACATACTCAGCCCTTACCTGCACACATTTCCAGAACTTTATCTTTCCAAACTGAAATTCTGTGCCCACTAAGCACCACCTGCCCATTCCTCCCTCCTCCCAGTTTCCGACACTGCTGTTCTACTTTCTCTCTTGAATCTGACCACTCTAAGGATCTTGTGTAAGTGGGGTCACACAGTGCCCTTTTCTGACTGGCTTGCTTCACTTAGCATGATGGCATCAAGGTTCATCCATGTGGCTGCACGTGGCAGAATCATGTTGCTTTTCTTTCTTTTCTACAGAGAGAGAGAGACAGGGAGAGAGAGAGAGAGAGAGAGAGAGAGAGAGAAAATCAATTTTATTTACTTAGTGGCTTTCCTTGCTCAGACACTTAATTGTGTACATGGTGCTGGGGTTTGAACCTGTATACTTGCACATGCCGGGCAAGCGCCTGGCCATCGCTCCAGCCCCCTCGTTGCTTTTTAAGGCAGAATGGTATCTTATTGTATGTGCAAATCACATTTTGTTCACCCAGTTTTCAGCTGATAGACATTTGAGTTGTTTCCACCTTTTGGCTGTTGCAAACAATGCCACAATGAACATTAGCATATAAATATCTGTTCAAGCCCCCAAGTTTTTCACTGTGGTAAAAACATATGACCTAAGAGTTACCATTATAATCATATTAAGCACACAATTCAGTAGCATAAAACACATTCACACTGTCGTGAGACATCTCTGAATGTTTTCTATCTTGCAAATCAAACCTCTGTATCCATTAAAAAACAAGCCCTTTTTCCCTCCTCCCACCCCAAGCCCCTTTTTACCACTGTTTTACTTTCTACTTTTTGAGAAATGAGACTACTTCCAATTCCTCATGGAAATGGAATCACACGATATTTGTCTCTTTGTGACTGGTTTAGTTCACGTAGTGATGCATCCTCAAGATTGTCCCATGTTGTAGCATGTGACAGGAAGTCCTCCATTTTTAGGGTTTAATAATATTCAATGTACCTATGCTACATTTGCTTAGCATCTTCCATTTGATGAACACACGGGCTGCTTTTACCTCTTGCCTGTCATGAAAATACTGCTATGAATGTGAACATGCCAATATGTTTTGGGGACTTTGCTTTCAATTCTTTCGCATGCATAATCTGAACACTCTAAAGTAGGTACTTTGGTCATGTGATAGCTCTATTTTCAGTGTTTGGAGGGTCCTCCATACTGTTTTCCACAGGGCCACATCATTTTTACCATCCCACCCCACAGGGCACAAGGGTTCCAATTTTTCCATATCCTCATCAATGCTTCTATTTGTTTTTAAATGACAGCCCGATGTCTCTGAGATCATAACTCACTGTGGTTTTAATTTGTATTTCTCTGATGATTACTTACGTTGAGTATCATTCACTGGACATATGTATATTATCTTTTGAGAAATATCTGTGCAAGTCTTTTGCTAATTTTTGAGTTATTTGCTTTTCTGTTGTTAAGTTGTAGGAGTTCTTTATATATTCTAGGTATTAATCCCTCATCAGATATGTGCTTGGCAGATATTTTCTCCCATTCCGTAGTTTGCCTTTTCATTCCCTTGTTGTTTTGTTTTGTTTGATGTGGTCCCATTTATATTTATTTATTTTGGTACCAGGGATTGAATTCAGGGACATTTAACCACCGAGCCACATCCCCAGCCTATTTTTAAAAATTGGAGACAGGGTCTCTCCAAGTTGCTAAGGGCCTCGCTAAATTGCTGAGGCAGGCTTTGAAATTTCGATCCTCTTGCCTCAGTCTCCCAAGCCACTGGGATTACAGGTGTGCACCACCATGCCCAGCCCATTAATCTAATTCTGCTAGGTAATTTTATTTTAAAACAAGAAGAAGTACAGTTATTTCTTCCCATGTACATGTTATTATCTAAATAAACATTTAGATTTTAAGACCAGGGGAACAAATATCTGCTAATGACAGTAAGTCATAACATCTCCCTATCTCTTCATTTGGTTCAAGAAAAATAAAGTTCATGATGTTAATTTCAAATATATAGAAATTTGGAAGGATGAGCAGAACAGGGACAGACCCCACTCAGTCTGGGCTCTGGTCCAGGTCCCCTCCTCCTGGGTACCTGAGCAGCCCACGCAGTTCTCTAAGCCTTAGTTCTTCATCTCTAAAATGGGACAATACGGCTTTTATCTTACAATGAGAAACAAGTGAGATGACGTCTGGGAAGAGCTTGAGAGAGAGCCCAGTTCTAAGAAAGGATGTGCTCGGTCAGCCGAGGCCCATTCTGGGTCGTAGCTCATCCCTGTGGTGCCATTTGCATGGGTGCAGCCGATCTCAGACAGAAGATACCAGAAAGAAAATTGCTTCTGTGTATTTTTTACTTGTCATTTCATACACAAATAGTATTTGTAAATATTATAACCAATTGGATTGGATGTAGGAAGTATCCCAGAGATGACTTAAACACGCAGGAGGGTGTGTGTGTGAACACCACACTGTGGTCTAAAAGGGACTTGAGCACCCTTGGTATCCTTGGGGCTTCTGAAGTCAGTCCCCTGGATGCCAAGGGACAACTGGAATCCCATCCTGACCAATGGTCACTGCTACTCCAGAAGCAGCACTAAAAGGGCGTGGTGGCAGGAACTGCAGACAGTGAACAGATCAAGGGCTCCCAGTGACTGTGGGTGGGGAGGGGGTGAACAGGGAGCACAGGGGCTCTTTAGAGCTATGAAACTCTTCTGTATGAGGGTACATGCCACTGCATTGATCAAAACCCACAGGATGATCCACACAAAGAGTGAGCCCTCAACTGTGCACTTTGGCTAATAGTGACATCCTGTGAGCAGTTCTCCAGTTGTCACAAATATGCCACCCAGCAGGAGGTCGTAATAGGGGAGACTGTGGTACAGTGGGGTGCAGGGGAGTTCTCCATGCTGTCTGCCCAATTTTTCTGTAAACCTAAAGCCATTCCAAAAAATAAAGTTTATTACTCTTTTTTTAAAGGCCTGATAATAAAAGGAATGTGAAGTGCCTGCCATCCCACCCACCTCAGGTGCCCCACCCTGGAGCAAACCAATCCCCCAAGTGTTCCCACCCAGCGTTTAATTTCTCTCCCGTCGTCTGCCTCCCCCGTTTGCTCCATCGTGGGATTTTCCTCCTGAAATGCCAGATGATGCAAGGGGATTTGGTCAGATCCATGGTCATCTGGCAGAGGACAGCACCTCGGCTCCTTCCAGTGGGAGGATGGCATCTGGTCACCTTCCACCCTTCCTCTCATGGGAGTAAATGTGAACCGCACTGAAACAGATCCAAACATTGAAGGGACCTGGATGAACAGAGAGAAAATTTGTGACTTGTCCTTGATTTACATTTCAAATAAACAAATCCGTGCGTAATTGGTTCTTATCCTAATTAGAAAGTGCCGTCTTTATTGTTATCACTGCAGGGCTTGGTGACCTGTCATTAACGATGGGAATTTAATGCTTCTCACATGTACCAGTCCACGGAGGCTGACAGCAGAGGCGTAAATGCTGGGGGCTGAGACTTCTGACTCATTTGCTCTCCCTTCAACCACATGCAAGGATGGGGAGAGAATATGGTTTTCATCTAACCCCAGGGAGACGGAGGGACGCACTTTTGGATCAAGCAGAGCACCTTGCCTAGACCCATATCCCCCTTTGAGTTGAATGCTAGGCGATTGTTCTCAGCCTGGGACACGCCACTATGGATGCCCTCTGGATGCCGAGGCCACACCACCGTGAACAGGTTCAGGAAGCTAAAGGCGGATCTGCAGCTCTTGCCCATCCATCAGTGCCTGTCTTCTGTTATTAGCCCTCTGGCCACAGCTGATTGGGAAAGGGTTGGCTCCTGACCTCAGAGGACAAATCCTGAATGAGGAGACAGAGAAGCTCAAGTCTCCTGAGGTTCCTGGGGCCCTAAGGTCATGTGAAGATGAGTCCTGGTCTCGTATCATGGGAAGCTAGCAGCTTGGGGTGGGTTGGGGAGCAGAGGTTAAACCCTTGCCTCAGGGGCAGACATGCAGGGAGAGACGGAGCCAGGACCACACTGCCCCTGAGAGAGGGTCAGGGACAGGGTAGTAGCCTGACGCCTCTCCAAGTCCCTGGAGGTCCACAGAGCTTCCTGCATCGGGATCCCAGGAGGAGCCCCAGCCCCATAGTAACCCCTTTCTTAGCTGCTCTTGTTTTGGGAATCGATATTCACTTCCACTGAACGCACTGTGTGGGATGCACTCTGATGCTGGTGCCTGTCCCTCCAACCGAGGCAGGTTCCTCAAGCCATCTGACTCACACCTGGGTGAAGGACTTGAGTAGACAGCTCTTCAAGGAAGATACGCAAATGGCCAATAGCCCAGGAAAAGATGTCCAGTATCTAGTCGTTAGGAAAAGGAAAATCAAAACTGCAAGGAGACACCATTTCACATCCCTTAGGATGACTGTCACTAAAAAGGCAAGTGGCAGGTGCCGGCGAAGGATGCAGGGAAAGTGGAGCCCTCCTGCCTTGCTGATGGGAGCGAAAAGCAATGCAGCCACCGTGGAAAACAGCTTGATGATTACCGGGAAAACAGATCATAGAATTATCATACAATCCAGCAATCCCTTCCATAGGTCTATCTCCCCCAACAGGGAAAGCAGGGTCTCAAATCCAAAATACATCAACAGATGGACCGAAGAACAAAATGTGGTACTTACATACAATGGAACATTATTCAGACTTAAAAAGGGAAAGAAATTCTGATACATGCTACAGCATGGTCTCCTTGTAAAATTAGTGACATAAGCCAGACACAGAGAGACAAAAACTACATGCTTCCATTCGTGAATGCTAGAATAAGACAAAGACATGGAGACAGAAAGTAGAGTAGTGTTGCCTGTAACCCCAGCAGCTTGGGAGGCTGAGGCAGGAGGATTGCAAGTTTAAAATCAGCCTCAGCAAACTTAGTGAGACCCTAAGCAACATAGTGAGACCCTCTCTCTGAATTAAGAAAAATAAAAAAAGGCTGAAGATGTGCTCAGTGGTAAATGCTTCTGGGTTCAATCCCCGGTGTTAAAACAAAACAAAACAAAAATGCTTCTGAGGATATTTAATGATGTAAGGAAATGCTCACAGGTAATATTAAGTAAAAAAAAAAAAACCCAGAACACAAACCTGGAAATTCACCATGGTTCAATTGTGTCATAACCATACCTGTATAGAAGAAAACTGTTGTAAGGAAAATATTAAAATGGTAATTATTTCAGAACAGAAAAAAAAGAGTAATTTGATTTTTTCTTTACACTTTGTTATTTTTTTCTATAATGCCTGTTATTCTTATATTCAGGAAATGAAATGTTACTAATTTTTTTTTTTTTTTTTAGGAAAGTGAGGTGGGCTCATTTTAGCACACAGAGGAAGTCCAGCCCAGCCCTCCTGGGACAGTGTTTCTGACGTCCAGAGGCCCTCGGCTCTGAGTCCTTGGCCTTGGCCTGATGTGCAACGGTCATGTGTACTGGAAGCATCCCGGGGGCAGTGTCAAGCCCAGTGCTCCTGCCAGAGACCCAGGTTGGTGCCTCAGTTGTTTTGTTTGTCACTGATTCGAGATGGGAATGCAGCCACCACCTCTTTCGATGGAGTCTGAGTCTGAGTTCCAGCCCTGGCACTCACATTAGTCTCATTATGAAGGTCTCCCGGCCTCGCTGCAGTGCCCGCCCACCCGCAGCTGGGTACTGGACGGTGAGCAGACCCGCCTTCCCCTCCAGGGCCCACAGGGGCTCCTACGTCCAACAGGCGTTTTGGTTCCCAGTAGCTTACTTGAAATGGTGAGTGATTCCTGCCCAGGAATTCCAGCGCTTGTTCACAATCCACACAACAGTTATTTTGGGACTCTTTGAATTCTTTGTTTGGGTTTTGTGGAAAGGAATACATTACTCTTTTCCCCAATAAAATATGTTCCCAGCTTGCTATTGTATGGAATAATTGAATTACAAGAAAATGAACCTGACAGCGTACTTCCTGGAGCTAACATCACAGGGACTAGCACAAAGGGAAGCTTAGCTCAGCCATTCACACAAGTGGCATTTTATACTACGCACTTGGGCCATTTTCTTTCTTTCTTTTCTTTCCTTTTCTTTCTTTTTTGTTTTTTAAAGAGAGAAGGACAGTGAGAGAGAGACAATCAATTTTTATGTAGTTTTTCATGTGGCTTTTGTTGCTCTGATACTTAGTTGTGTACGTGGGTGCTGGGGTTCGAACCTGCATACTTGCGCATGCTGGGCAAGCGCCATAACCACCGAGCCATGCTCCAGCCCCTGGGCCATTTTCTTGATGGACCCAGACTTGAGATTTGTGTTTCATAAATATAAGCCTACATTGGCCTAAGCATCTTCTCTTTTGAAATATTTAGAATATTAAACCTAACTATGTGTCCTTGCGTGGCACAGGTCAGTGTGGGAGTGGGCAACAATGACCGAACTCAAGGTTATTAACATCTGTAACCGGGAAGTAAAGTCCCTGTTTGCAGTGACTCTGGGGGACATTGCTTTCTTTGTTCGTTTTAACAGTAATGACAGTTCGTTCTTCAGTACTCTTTCAAAAAGTCACCATTGCTAGGTGGAAAAGAACTGAATTTTTTGAAGACTTTGGAAACAAGTCACTTTCTTTGCCTAAATGGAAGCAACCAGGCCATTAAAATGATTGTCTACCTTGAATAGGGAGACTGTATGAGTTTGAAATTTAAAGCGCTCAGAAACATTTAGAGGAACAAAACCTCAAGACAAAAATGGATCCAGAACGCTTGGGAGAAAGAATGGCCAATGTCACCCAATTCAATTTCAAGGGCACAATGTACCCTTGAGAGTCTTGTTTGACATTGTTGAATATGAAGACTGTTTGGACACAATTATGGCTATTGTTGGTCAGAGCTCTGAGATGACATTAATCCAACATGTTTGGACTGTCATTCTCTCAAGGTCAAGTTCAGATCACACCAGAAAGCTTAGCTACAGCTGAGTAGGTGACAAGAAACAAGTACAAGGTTCAGACCCCTCTGCCATGGTGACTGAACACCTCCCTTGCAAGAACACACTTTTTAAAATTTTATTTAATTTTTCATCTGGTATTCATTGCTCTAACACTTAGTTATGTACGTGGTGCTGGGGTTTGAACCCAGGTCCCTGTGCATGCAAGGCAAGCATCGTAATAGCTGAGCCACCCCTCCAGCCCAAGAACACAATTTTTGTTCAAAGAGACATTTTTGCCCATAGTGGGGAATAAATATAAATATTTAAGAATGCAAAAGAAAAGGATACTCAGTGGGGAAGGACAGTGGGGAAGGCATCTCCCAGTAGGAAGAGTGCTCTCTCCTGGAGGGCACAGTCAGACAAGGCCCCAAAGGCACAGCACATATCTAGCTTGGGTTGTGGCTGGATGTCTGTGTCCCCCTCAATGCCGTGTGCTGAATGTTAACCCCCATTGTGGTGGTATTGGGAGTCAAGGCCTCCAGGAGGTGTTTAGGCTGTGAGGACAGAGCCTTCATGATGAGGATTTTCGCCCTTATGAAAGGAATCTGGTCCAGGAGCAGTGGCTCATGCCTGTAATCCCAGGGGCTTCAGAGGGTGACGCAGGAGGATCACAAGTTCAAAGCCAGCCTCAGCAACTTAGTGAGGCCCTAAGCAACTTAGCAAGACCTGGTCTCAAAACAAAAAATAAAACAGGGATCTGGAAGAGCTCTCTGACCTTTTTTCCTCAATGTAGGAGACAAGGGGAAAGTGGCCATCTGCAACCTGGAGGGCCCTCACCAGAACCTGACCATGCTGGCACGCTGATCTCTAACTTCCAACCTCCAGAGCTGTAAGAACACTTCTCTGTAATTTATAAGCCACCACGTCTTTGTTATAGCAGACCAAACTGACTCAGACAGGCTTGAGATGAGAGGTCCCATGTCTAATGTCAAGGTCAGCCTAGAGACTCAGCAAGGAAGGTAATTACAAACCAACACCTGCACAGAAGTCTCAGGAATGTGATCCACAGCTTGTAAACATCAACCGTTCCGTTGCTTTCTGTTCAGTGATGTTCATGTTGTTAAAAAAATCTAAATATTTAGGTTGGTATTTCACAATGCAGTGTTTATTAATTTAACATAGTGAACCCTCTAAAAATGAAAAGAAAACATAATTTAGGGAGAGTAGCATATGATTATAATTTTTAACAATTGTATTGAGATACAACTTGCATGTTATACAAGTCACCCATTTTTAAAATGTACAATTTAATGATTTTTAGTATATTCAGAGTTCTGCAACCATCACCAAAATCAATTAGAGAAATTTCCATTACCCTAAAAAGAAACTCCATCCCCCTTACCTATCACCCCCAATCTGCCCCACCCCTCATCCCATCGCTTTCAACCTTGAACAATCACCAACCTACTTTCTATCTCTATAGATTTGCCTAATTTGGACATTTCATATAAATTGAAATAAGATAGATGACCGGTTTCTTGCATATAACATATTTTCAAAGTTTATTCGTGTTGTCCCATATATTAGTATACCATTTCTTTTTATTGATAAATATTATTCCATTAAAGAAAAACATCACATATTATTTATTAATTTGTCAGTTGATAGATACTTGGGTTATTTCCAGGTTTTAGTTACATTGGATAATATTGCTGAGGACATTTGCATACACAGCTTTGTGTGGACATACATTTCTCCTGGTATGTATCCAGAAGTAGAATTTCTAGGTCACATAAGTAACTCTTTCTTTAACCTTCAGAGTAAAAGTAGCTTCAAATTATGACACTGATATTTTCTTAAATATTTGATCCCGCATACGCATTTATAGAAGTCATGCAGGTAACCCTCAGAACCCCCATTATAACTATGGTTCACCCTATTAAGACAACCAGTTAGACGTTCCTGGCACATGTCAAATCACTCCTTGTCAAATAGCAGTTTCTTAATCAATTTGGATTTATGTGTGTGACACTTCCTTTAAAATAATGTAACATCTTGAAAACGATTTTGCTTATTGTAATAGTAACTTTGAGGGAGGATAAAATAGTAACTTTGAGGATAAAAGTCAGTGAGCTTGTGTGGCCTGAATGAGGCGTTAGACGGACTCACCGACACCCCATGTGGAAAAGAAGCAGTTCACACATGTCTTCTCACTTCTCATGAGAAATCACCTTCCCTTTATCCTTGCTAGGAATATTGACAGTGTTTTCAGTGTGTGTGTGTGTGTGTGTGTGTGTGTGTGTG
>PVKS010033762.1:0-21458 GCA_004027875.1 Aplodontia rufa | reverse complement strand
TGTATTTCTTCTCCTAAATTTTTATGTCCACTTAAGTCCACTTAATTTTCTTTTAAGAGAGAGTAAGAGATAGAATCAATTTTATTTATTTATTCATCTGATTTTTGTTTTTCTTCTACTTCGTTGTTCATATGGTCCTGGGAATTGAACTCAGGTCCTCACACATGCCACACTTTGCCACTGGGC
This sequence comes from Aplodontia rufa, assembly GCA_004027875.1. NCBI lineage: Eukaryota > Metazoa > Chordata > Mammalia > Rodentia > Aplodontiidae > Aplodontia > Aplodontia rufa. The sequence continues at coordinate 21,272 of PVKS010033762.1, read as the reverse complement.
CACCTTTCCAGCCCCTCCTTTTACTTTTTTTTTTAATATAAGAGAGAAGAAAGGGACAGTGAAAGAGAGAGGGAATATCAATTTTATTTAGTACTTCATGAGGCCTTCGTTTTTCCACACTTCACTGTGTACCTGGTGCTGGTGTTCGAACCCACATTGTTGTGCATTCCAGGCAACTACCATAAATGCTGAGCCTCCGCACCAGCCCCCCTCCATTTACTTTTGAAGCTTATGTTTCTTACATAATTGCAGTGTTTGCTGCACTCAGCTTTTCTTTATGTCATTTTCACTGTAATTAAATGCTAAGGATAGTATGACTTCTAATTAACTTTCTGAACTGTAAATTACATGTGACTATCTGTTTAAGCTCATAAACATAACTGTTATCTGGCTTTCTTTTATTGATTGCTGTCTTAAATTTGGGTCAGAAAATAGGGTTAGTGTAAACAATTGTTGTTTTTTTAATCTGCAAATGCTTTGCTAAATTTACTAATTTAAGAAATTTTCATAACTATTCACTAGCCAAGTTGTTCTTCCTCATGTAGTACAGTGTATTCCTTTCCAGTCAATATCCTCAAATTTTTATTTGCTTGAATACTTTTATTAATGCTCTTTTTAAAAAATTTGAAAGTACATTTAAGAGTATCAACTGCATTATTAAGTATAATATCATGTGTGTCATATAAACCTAAATTGGTGTATAAGCTGAAATTGACAAGTACTCCCCAATCACTGGAAGGCAGTCAAGGGAAGAGCTTGATCTCGTTTAGGATACAGGACAGTGAGAACTAGGATGCTTATCTTTGTCCACTGTTTTAGAAACATGACATGTTTAAAAACTTTATTTACTTTATTACCATATTATTTTAATTTTATATTCTACTTTCTCTAGAGTTATCAAGTTTTTACTTGATAATATCCTTTTGAATGATCATTAAGTTAGCAAAAACATAGTCATTGTCCACAAAACATTCTCTCACTCACAAAAGATTCTCTTTCTTACATGCTTTCTTTGTTGGCAGCAATTTGGATATGATAGAGATGATGTTTATTTCAACATCAATTGCCATAATATTAATTTAGAAAGCAAATAGTTGCATATAGACATGGCTAAAATAATATTTTTCACTGTTGTTGTTGAAACAGTATGACTCCTGAATGATTTGATAGCTGTATAATTAATCAAATAACAGGCTACCAAATTGAATCCAAGTCAGCTAAAAATAGAATGCATGTGGATAGTTGTAAACAAGATTAAACTTGTATCCATGGTCTTCTGCTACTTTAAATGCCATGAACACCAACAGGGATGATTTTAAATGATTCATATATCTTTGTTCCTAGGTAGGAGGTCCACTAGCATGTTTCTTTTATTATATGGAAATATGAATGTTACAATCTAGCTATAAGAATCTTGAACAATTTATGTGATGGTCACTTATGAAAGAACAAGATGTTATTCCTTTTGGCCTATGCCCTCATTATATTCTAAAATGTAGTTGTTTCAGATATATGATATTTCAACTTAATTTCCTTCAGTTATCCCTTGTAATTAAGCTCTGGGGATATAAATACTGCATATGGTTGAACTCTTACATTGTGTAAGAGTGAAGAGTGTATATTAAAGTCATTTCATTTTACTAATTCATATCTTGTATACTCCCTCTATTGATTAGGTGAATAAATAGGACTAACTCGCAATTATTAACTCAAACTCTTAAATGAAACAATGTACACCTGTGGAAAGGCACAAAATATATTTATGTGGTAGAAAGACAGTAACATTATTGGTGTCATGTTTTATCATAACATGATAAATTTTTATTGTGAATGAAATATGAGCTATTTAAAATTAAATTACACCTGCAATTGTAATAGAAGATCAAGTTAACATCAGTCTTCTGTAGATGACCTTTTAAGTGCCTGGATTTCTTGATAAAAAAACAGCTTCTTGATGGAATTCACTGGTGAATATTACTAGCTCTTATTTATCTCTATAATGTAGTGGAAATATGGATCACGTATAATAATAGATGAATCCTGGTCTTCTTTTATTTTTCTAGTGTACTCATTGCCTTCTGCCATGCCACATTGTCAATTTTTATTTGCTGTTTTCTGATCCCACTTCTACAACTCATCCATATAAACTTTCCAGTAGTACAGGGCATATTTGATTCACTGTTATGACCCAAGTACTTTAAACAGTGCTGAGCATTTAGCTAAAGCTTTGTTGAATTAATGAGTGTTAGGAGGAAAGGAGAGAAAACAGATTTTCATTTTACAATGTCTGGAAATTTTCCAAATAAATATAATGCAATATGTTACTATTTGTGTACCTCATAAATTTGAGTCATTATGGAAAATCTAACTGATACAATTCTTATTAGAGTATATATAGAGTTCCTTTAAAGCCAACAAATAAACCCTAAACCCACAATGAAGATGGTCTGAAGTGTAAAGAGGAAGACCAGTATCTTTATGGCTTCATCTCCAATCTGCTTCCACCATTCTCTCAAAGAATTCCTAGACTTCTGAGAAAAAAAGTCAATATGATTCAAGATTGATTTGTTTTAATACACCAAAAATGAGTCTGATATTTAGTATGTGTCCATATATTCAAAAGACAATAACTATTCACTATGTTCTGAATATATGTTGATGATTTCTGTAGTAGATATAATAATAGAGATAAAACTTTCCTCAATGGAATAATAACCTACCAAGGAATATAAAATCAAAGACTGATGACTGTACAATTATATAGTGTATTTTATTAGCACATAATGCTATATATTGAAGGAATTCAAAGATGAACATTCCCAAGATAAAATGTGTAATAATTCACATAAGGTGGCATCTTTTAACATCATCAGCATACTTGTGAGCATAATAATAATCATTATTATTTATCACATGCTTTATTAAAAAATCTATATAACATTTTGAAAGTTTAAAATATTTATAGATGAAGTGATTCTCCAGAAATAGTTTGTCAGCCTTAACAAAGAAAAAATCCAACACCGGTAAGTGACATCATAGTGAAGAGGAAAGGAACCTGCAGTAGTCTGCATTTGTGAAGGAAACATTTAATGTCAAAGAGAAAATTTTTATGGTTCTTTAATCACAATCATCAAATTGTAACAAATGGAACTTTCAAATTGAATTCCTCAGTTTTGCCTGAATTGCATAAAAGATTATACCTGCATACCAAGTGAAGAATCATATTCCATAATGCATTTCAGTTGGCTTTCAACATAGTTATTCTGTTGGAGACATTTCAGTAAATCTTGTCAGATATAGGAAAAGCAATTTAATAAACACCACAATCAAATACCTAGCCCATTTTTCTTGATATTCTTTTAAACTCTCATTGCCTAGGATTTCATTGTTAGAATAATGTATGTTATTCTTTCATCACACTGATTCATTAACTGTATTCATTGTTTTTTACAAAGTTGTTTTGATGTACTTCACTACCTAGTAGTTAATGGAAAAGGTTGGTTGTTTTAGTTCATTGGAAAACACAAGCTCTTTAATAATATTGTTTCTTAACATTTATTGGTTTGTTTCCTTTCAGTTTCTCATTAATCCTCATTTTTTCACCTTCACTGAAAGCTGAACATATGCTATCACCAATTTGAACTAATTGAATATGTTTCCTACATATTCTCCAAATGAAATTTCCAGTTGCTCACTTTTTCATGATTATGATATTGAGAGACTGTGACAAGAAGTGGTAGAATAAGAAAAATCAATGAGAGAAACTGAGACTTAAGGGAGGAATTTTTTAAGGATCTGTGAAAGTAGAGAAAATAGCAGGTGCTATACTATATCCCACGCAGAGAAGAAATGAAAGTATCAGACTTGCAAGGTACATAAGGAAATAAGGAAATGCTTTTTTTTTTTTAAAAAAAGAGAGAAGAATTAAAAAAAGAGAACCAATTTTATTTGTTTTTTGATCTTTTTGTTTACTTGTTTATTTCTTTGATACTTATTTTTGTATGTGATGCTGGGCATGCCAGGGAATCTCACTACCACTGAGCCACCTCTCCCGCCCAAGAAATGCTTTTTTATTCCCCCAGTAGGTTTTGGAAAACTCCATTAATTAAGGAGTATATTAAATCAATGATGTGTTCATCAACTTCTGCATAAAATTGTTTTATTTCCTTTTCTGTCTTTTCTTAAAACAACATTCATATTTATAATTTTATAATTAGCAGTTTTCTTAATTCTTTCACTCAATAACTCATAAGTTATTGAGTGATAAGTATCTGTGACCTTACAAGATTTATCATGTATCCCAGTATCTAGCCTGGTGATCAGTATGCTAGATTCTAATACATATTTATTCAAAAAGTAAATTAGAAACAGAGTTAACAGAAACAAATTTCTGTCTCATGAACAATCTCCTCTGAAATCTTGCACTATGCCTGGGGCAGTCAGGAAGTCATGCATGGAAAATGGGAGAGCCTCCATCAGCCTGGGACATGAAATAAGATTTTGAACTTGCTCTGAATGAGAAATAAACATCTATTATACTGAACTACAAATATTAGGAGATTCATCTCCTATAACTAATACAGGGGTATTTTCTAGATATAAAGGAAAAGAAAAGGACAGCAGTCACATAATTTCCCATGTGGCATCTGCTCCGATTTTCAGCAATTGACAGCAATGATAGACATGGCTTAGTAACTCCTACATTGTGTCGCAGTTGGGTAGGCCTTGTTCTCAGCATGACATGGCATCCAAAATCCTGACAGGATAAATGTAGGAATTTTTCTCAGGTTAGTATCCAACAGTCTGATAGGTTGAATGGCATGCTAAACACAACTCTAATATAAAAAGGTTTCATATGTACCTGAGGCCCAGACTATGCCAAATGTCCATCTCTCTCTCTTATCTATAAACAAAAGGACACTCCTCTTCAGCTCTTGCTTCATCTAAAGAATTCTTGTAACATGAAGGGTAAGAGATGGTTGATTATCATTGGCATATGTATTCCTAAGACCCATAAAGAGGGGAGTAGGTAAATGACTTTGATCCATTTAATGACTTTAATTTAGACAAGTTAAAGTCTTCAATCCCTCTTTTGAAAGAATCTAGTACTTTTAGATACAAAATATTTATTTCAATGCCATTTTATTCTTTGCTATTGTGCATTACACATGTTACCATAAATACAGTTAAAAAGAAGGAAATAAAATTCTTGATATCCAAGTACATAGTAATATTTTTAATTTCCATGTTTCCAGAAAAACATTATTAGTTTAATTCTAACATTATAATTATTAGATAATTTCTCATATACTCATGCCTGCTGCTTTATTCATAAAAGCCTTGTTAGTATTTTTTAAGAGAGATAGAATGAGAGTCAATTTTTATTTATTTCTTCATATGTCCTTTGTTGCTCCAACACTCCGTTGTGTACATGGTGCTGTGGTACAAACTAGTGTCCTCATGCATACCAGGCAAGTGCTGTAACTGCCAAGCCACTGCTCCAGCCCCCATGAAAACCTTTTTTAGTACATAATTTTCCTTTTGTTTTCTGCTTTCCTGCTTCTTCTCTTCCTTACACATTGTCTGATATAAACTCTGGCATTCAGATCTTAATATAGTTTGAATATCCCTTGTTTGAAATGCTTGGGATATTCATATTTTGAATTTTTTTTGCATTTCATATTTTGGATTTTTGTTTTTGATCTCAGACAGGTTAAGCATAACTAATCTGAAAATCTAAAATCCAGAATTCTCCAAAATCTGAAACTTTCTAAGGGGATGCTATAAGGGGAAATTTTCTCATGTGATGGACTGCTGTCAAAATGCAGACACGTGAAGCATATATGAAATTACTCTCAGGCTGTGTTTATTAGTCAGATGTGAAATATAACAGAATAATTAGATTTGGGTCACATCATAAGATATTACACTTTGAAGATGCAAACATTCCCAAATAAAACAAATAAGAAAACCAAAACACTTCTAGTTCCAAATATTTCAGATAAAGGGTATTAAATCTGTGTTTATATGTTTAAAATAATCACATGTAATGTAGCTATTTGTGTTTATTAAGAATAGAATAATTGTATTTAAATTTACATTTTTTTGTACCAGGATTGAACCCAGGGGTGCTTGACCACTGAGCCACATCCCAAGCCTGTTTATTATTTTGAGACAAAGCCTCGCTAAGTTGCTGAGGCTGGCTTTGAGCTTGTGATCCATCTGCTTCAGCTTTCTCAGCCACTGGGAACACAGGCATGTGCCACTATGTCCAGCTTGTATTCTTATTTTTAAGAATCTTGCTTTTCTTTTAAAAAGAAAATGATTGTTGGAAAGTCTGGATCTTCAGGTATATACTCAATATGTTTACTTTATTTGAACCCATTATATCAAAAAATCTAATGAACTTGAGCATTTTTTCATGATTATAGGCCATATGTATTTAATCACCTGTAATTTTCCTATGCATATTTTCTATATTTTCAGCTATGAATATATTTTTCTTATTATTTGAAAAATTATTATTTATATTGTTATTATTGGTATTTGCATTTATTCTGTTACATGACAGTATTTTTCCATGCTCTTTTATTCTTTTATTTTATTAATGATCTTTTTATTCAATGTTTAAATATTTATGTAATTTAAAATCTTTTAAATGTCTACTGATTATTCTAACATGAATGTCACAAATACTTTATATTTCTTATTTAGTAATTCACATTTTCTCGTAAAATTTTATATTTTTTAAATAGCTTTCAAATATTTTACAATATTTTTTGTTTCTAAAGTCTAAAACCAACATAATTTTCAATCTTCAAGCAAAATAATGTTCATGGAAAAAGTAACTGCTTAAACATTTTGAAAGTTAACTATTGAAACCCCAGCAGACATTATTGTAAACAGAGAAACCAAAAGCCATATAAAATAATGAGTCAGTACAGATATGTTCAATAAGACCATTAATAAGAATATTTTCATGTTAGTTTGCTAAAATGTAAAAATGACATTTTTACATATTGAGGAAAAGATTAAGTTTTGGCAATAGTATATCTGCGAGACTAACAGACAGTTTAAACTAAAAAACTAGTAGGATTAATGAGTGTAATGACTTTAATTTAGTAAAGCTTGAGCATATCCCAATTAAACAATTTTTTAAAATGTCAGTGGAATTCCTCTGAACTGTCTCTCTTAGGAATGGGCATGTACATAATTTTTCTAATTGTAATAGTGGAAAAAAACTACAATAATTTTTAATATGTAAGGTTATGGTAATCAAATGTCCATTGTATTTTATAAATTAGTTTATTTTTCAAAATATATTTGAAGCATTATAATTTTATTTGGTTTATGATAAACATCACAAATGTCATTACATAAGTGATTATTTTCCAAAATATATCAAAGTAGATGGCTTTGTCTTTCCTGTAACCTTTTTTGCTTCTATTGATTTGAATGTAGTAGCTATACTCCAGAAAACACTAAAAAAATCTATCTTAATCTTTAATTCTTAGGACAATTTTATTTACTCTGAAGCCATTTATCTTTCAAAGAGAAGTAATCATTTCCATTTTTTAGATCTCTCATATGAAAATGTCTACGGTAATTTGTGATGAACTTTACTACCTCAGACCAAGAATTCTTGGTAGAATTTATAAGACTAGAACAGAATAAAATGAGTTTATCGGACAAAATTGAGTCTGTGCCCTATAGATTCCTATAGGGTTCAGGAAGCACTCAGAAAGTCATCCATAGCAATGGCCTCGTCTGTTCTACTTTGGTTTATTCTGGCACACCACATTAATGAAAATAATCACAAGAATTATAATAAAGAATTGATCAAATTTACTCAAGTACTATTCCGTGTTACTTTGCCTTAGCTTGCCTCTTATTTCTTATCTCCTCTATATTTCCCATTCATGGGGTATGGATGTACCTCAATGATCAAACACCTCTGGGTTCAATCTCTGGCACCAAAAAGAAAAAAAAAGTCTCATTTGACTTTATTGAACACCTTTGGGATCGTTGATCCAGTTACATTCATTGCACACTTACATTGATTTGACATTCCTGTATTATCCCATTCTGATAATTTCTTCTCCTTTCCCCCACCACAAAACGATATGCATCCCATTTTCGAATTCAGTTAGGGCTCTCAGGGCACAGTTCCAGCAAGACCTAAGGGAACTTTTGATAGGGGTCAGTTGGTATTTGCTAATAATGAAATTCAATATATTGGCAAGATGACTAGTATTTAAAGCAATTTTCTTTCCAAATCTGTGAACTGTTTGGTGTAGGCCTGTTAAATGTCATGCAATCTGTTATTTTCTAAAAAATGAAACTTTGAGCTGTCCTGTAACATTCCATTATGGTGAACATTACTTTTGAAATGATTCTAGGTCACTGTCTCCTCAAATGCAGAAAGTTCTATAATTTTTCATGAAGCTTTTCTATAATGCATACATTTTATAAGATTGAAAGTAAGTTCAAATGTTTTAAAGGAGAGATGGCAAAATTGTCATTTGAATTTGCCCATTTGGAGAGCATACATTCTTTTTTACAGATGAGATATGAAACATACTAAATGGAAAATTAAAAGATATTTTATGTTTTCTATCAAGATTTTATATTGTGAGCTGCATATTTAAAATCAATGGCCATTAGTATTTTTTGCTAAATAAGATTTTTGGGGAAATATGGCTATCATTTGGAACTTTAGTCATGATGGTTTAGGTGTTGCATCTATTTATTTTTAATCACAACATATCACTTGTTAGAAAATAAGTAAGTGCTGAATCAAGTGTTTCAAAGTTCAATTGAAAGAGGTATCTGTGTTCTTCATTTTACACACGGTGATTGTTTATATAGACAGTTGAAGGAGGACTTAGTTTCAGGTGCTTTAGGCTCTGTCCTTAAACCAGTGTCATGACTAATTTTTCTTGCCATCCAGCAATATATTTATGTTTAGATTAGGCTGATAATTTTCCTCAATTAAAACAATCACTTGATACATGCCAGTAGAACATTTAATAAATATTTAGATTATAGCCTAATTGGATTATTTCTAAGATAACATGCACTGTGTTTTTCCCCGTACTTGTATCTCTTTATCAATCCATTCTACAACAAAATGAGGTCTTCCTTTCCTTACCTGTCCATATTTTCCTACTGTGTCAGCAAAACAAATAAATTCTGTTTGCAAAGAAAAACAAGACAGCAATTTAATTCACTCTTTGACCTTTGATTTCCCTGTGGCTCCACAGTATTAATGGCCTCTAAATGACCTCATTTGCACATTTTCATCACCAGCAGAAATGACTCTGGAATATTGGGTAAAAATCAGAGCATAGGGAACATTCTAAAAAGGGAAGAAAATTGCTAAGATACTGTGAATTTACTAATTGATCAACTGTCATTTATATTTATATTTGAGATTATTTTAATATCTTGGCTTTCAATTCTAAATGCATATTATGTGATGAGTCAATTTAAAGTACATAGGGCCAGGCCTCACTCAAAGGGCTGTGTATATACAAGTTGTTCCCTGTATTTTTTAAATCATCAACACATATAAAATGTGTGAATATGGGTTTATTCCCATATGGAGTCATTTGGACACGTATGCTGTTTAAAAATAAATGCTTAGATTACATGTTTTTTTTAAATTAGGGGCTAAATATATTTGTATGACATCTGCTTTTTAGCTGCACGGAACTGCTAGAATATTCTGCAGGAATATGCATACACTTTCCACCCTGACATAAATCCACAGAATTTTCTCATTTTAGCAAGTTGATGTATGATGTTTTTATTAAGTAAAATATTATGCAAGTATTCACTGTGTCAATTTTTTTTTTAAAAGAGAGAAGGACAATGAGAGAGGAGGCAGAAAGAAACAGAGAGAATCAATTTTTATTGAGTTTCTCACATGGCTTCTACTAGATTAACTGGTTTTTTTGTAGTTTTTTTTTTTTTTTTGGTATAAACAGCAAAAGGAGTGTATAAGTGGGTTGCCTAGTTATTCATATTTTATATTTGTAAATTGTTCATAACAAAAAGCACAATTTTGGCTTTTGAAAAATCAGAATCCAAAGAACAACCGAAGAAACTAAAGTGAAGAGAATTGTGCAATATGGTGCAAATTCAAATACAACATCAAATGTTGTATCAGTGAGTTTACAAAGGAAGTGCTAAAGGGACTATATCATTCCCAACTTTGCAATCCCAGAAAGTGGGAGAGCCTAGAGAGGGCTAAAGGGTATAATGTAGTTTGAATAAATATTTATTATAAAATTTCCTGAAATGTTTGCAAAAAGGATAGATTACCTAGAGCTGTCCTCGGGTGTTTTGATTATATTTCTTTTGGGGGAGAATCCCAAAAGTTGTGATGTTTCTTAACAAATGTTTTTAATGCAAATATAACGGCACCTACACTTTGAAAAATGTCAATATAGTAAGAAAGAAGTACATTTAATGAGCAAGACATTATTTCACCAATGCAAGATGGAGAGAATAAAAATTATTACAGAGAAATTCTAAAGAAAAATTGAAAAGTTTAATGGATGCATTCAGAGACCCTGTGGGCAAATAGCAAGAATGCCATTTGGAAAAGATTTATGAAGCATTTATCAATGCCCTGCAGACATCAGCATCCAGAGTTATCAACAGCTCCCCTGTTGTGGTTTAAAGTAGTAACCTCTAACCTCTATCCCAACGACAAAATAGAAGTCTGAAAACAAGTCTAGGTCACACTTCTTTAAAATCAAAACCAAGTGTTTCAGTTTATCTTTCCCCAGAAAAAGTCAGATCTCCCAGAATCCTTCAGTAATCTGGGGGATTTAAATGTTGCAAATGGTTTAATTCGGGGGAAGCTGCTATTCTGCTTGTGATTCCAAGCCCAGCTCTGGGAGTTGGATAGAACTTCTTGGGGAACTGTGCTATATGAAGTTATTTTACATTTTCTGCAAAATGTTTTACACTGTTTAGTGAGGCAGACATAATCTCACCAAGTTCACCTATTTTATCAATCAAAAAATAGCCTTAATTTTTGCTCCCCTTGTATACTCAGGAAATTCAGATTATGTGAGCTCTGCAAAACATTAAAACTTTATGTTGCCAGGGTATCATGGTATGCATTTTTATTTTAGTGCTATATTATAAATATTCTATTTCTCACAAGGCTTACATAATCTCTACAACTTCTTTTTTCTTTCTTTTTTTTTTTTTTGAAATTTCAACTTTGGTGGGTTTAATTAAATTTAGTTAACTTTCATCCAACTTATGTTTTACTCTAGTTTCCACATATCAGAGAAAATCTTCAACTCTTAAGCTTGTTTTTGGGATATTTCATTCAATATGAATTTTTCTATTTCCATCCATTCAGCTGCAAATGCCATGATATTGTTCTCTCTAATAGAATAGTAGAACTCCATTGTATATATACACCAGAGATTTGAAGTCATTCCTCCAGTAAGAGGCATCTGGATTGGTTCCGTAGTTTAGTTATTGTAAATTGAGCTGATATAAATATTGATGTAACTGTGCCTTGTAGTATGCTGATTCTAGATCTTTTGTGAACATACCTAGGAGTGGGGTAGCTGGATCATAAGGTGATTCCCATACCTAATCTTTTTAGGAGTCTCTGCACCGCTTTTCAGAGTGCCTGTACAAGTTTGCAATCCCTTCAACAGAGTGTTAGTGTTCCTTTCTCCCCACAACCCCTCCAGCATCTATTATTGTTTGTATTCTTCATTATTGCCTTCTGACCTGAGTGAGGTGGAATCTTACTGAAGTTTTGTTTTGCATTTCTCTGTTTATTAGTGATGTAGAACATTTTGTCACATTTTTATTAGATTTCTGGTTTTCCTCTGTTGAGAAGTTTCTGCTTAATTCCCTAGCCCATTGTTTGATTGGATTGTTTGTTTTTGATGTTAAGTTTTTGAGTTCTTTGTATATTTTGTATCCTAGTTCCCCGTCGGAAGTTTAGCATACAATGATTTTCTTCCATTCTATACGTTCTCTTTTAGCACTCTTGACTAATGTTTTAGCTGTGCATAAGAGTTTCAGTTTAGTGTCATCCCAGTCATTCTTGGTTTTAATTGTTATGGTATAAGAGTCTTGTTAAGGAAGGAAGTGCTTACACTAATGTGGTGGAGTGTTGATCCTATGTTTTTTCCTATCCATTCTATAGTAGCTGGTTTAGTTCCTCATTGTTTGATCCATTTCGATTTGTTTTTCTGTGCAGAATGAGAGAAAATGATCTAGTTGCAATTGTCTGCATATGGCTCTCCAGTTTCTCCAACACCATTTGTTGAACAGGCTGTCTGTACCTCCAAGCTATATGTTTTTCTCATTGTCTTCTATCCTATTACATTGGTCTTCATGTCTGTTTTGATATCAATACCACAGTGCTTTTGTTACTTTAGCCCTATAGTATAATTTCAGGCCAGATATTATGGCACATCCTGCTTCATCTTTCTTGCTTAGTAATGTTGGGTTATTCTGGGTTTCTTGTTATTCCAAATAAATTTGAGAATTACTTTTTCTATATCCATGAATAATGTCATTGGTATTTTGATGGGAATTGCATTTAATTTGTACAGGGCTTTTGGCAGAATGACCATTTTAATTGTATTGATTCTGCCTAACCAAGCACATGGAATGTGATTTCATCTTCTCAGGTCTTCTTCAATCTCTTTTTTCAATTTTTGGTAGTTTTTATTGTAGAAGTCTTTTATACCCTTTGCTAGATTAATGCCCAAATATTTTATTCTTTTTGAGGTTATTATGAATGGGATGGATTTCCTGATTTCTTCTTCAGCTGAATTGCTGCTAGAGTATAGGAAAGCTATTGATTTTTGAGTATTGATCTTGTATCCAGCCACTTTGCTAAATTCATTCATAAGATCTGGAAGTCTTCTGATACAACTTTTTAGGTCTTCTAGGTATAAGATAAATTCGTAAGCAAATACAGATAGCTTGTTTTCCTCTTTTCCTGTCAAATTCCTTTAATTTCCTTCTCTTCTATAGCTCTGGCTAGGGTTTCAAGGACTATATTGAATAAGAATTCTGAGAGCAGACAGACATGTCTTGTACTTGAATTTAGTAGGAATGATTTCAGTTTTTCTCCATTAAGAATAATATTGTCAGGTTAGAGCTCTGGCTCAGCAGTTGCAGTGCTTGACTGGCATGCCCAAGTACTGGAGTTCAAACCCTAGCACCACATACACAATGAAGTGTCCAGAGAAATGAAAGTCACATGAAAAACTAGATTAAAATTGCTTCTCTCTTTCACTCTCTCTCTCTCACTGTCCCTTCTTAAAAAAAAAAAAAAGAAAAATATTGCCTATGGGTTTGTCATAAAGGGTCTTACAAAGTTAAAGTATGTTCTATTGATTCTTATGTTTTCCAGAGTTTGAGCATGAACGAGTGTTGAATTTTGTAAAAGGTATTTTCTGTATCAATTAAGATGTCATATGGTTTTCGTCTTTAACTCTGTTTAGGTGGTTAATCACATTTATTGATTTGTATATGTAAAACCAGTCCTGCAATAATGGAATGAAGACTACTTGATAGAGATGTATTATCTTTTTGATGTGTTTTTGGATGCAGTTTTCCAGAACTTTATTATGGATATTGGTATCAATATTCATCAGGGAAATTGGCCTTTAGTTTTCTTTTCTTGATGTGTCTTTATTGGGTTTTAGTATCAGGGTTAAAGTATTTGGGAGGGTTCCATCCCTTTCAATTGCATGGAATCATTTACTATGGAGAGGTGTTAAGTCTGGTAGAACTCTGCTAAGAATCAGTCATATGCTGAGTTTTTTTTTTTTTGGAAGACCCATGATTGTTGTTTCAATTATACTACCTGAGATTGAATTGTTTATAATTTCAGTGTCTTTTTGTGTTAATTTGGGAATGTTGTATGTGTCTAGGTATTTGTCCATGTCTTCCAGATTATCAAATTTGGAAAAGCATAGGGTTCAAAATAAATACTGGTAATCCTCTGGATTTAAATTGAGTGAATGGTGATGTTTCCATTTTTATTTTTCATTTTGTTGATTTGCTTCACTTCATTCTTCCTTTGGGTGAGGTTGGCTAGGGATCTGTCCATTTTATTTATTTTTTCATGAACAAATTCTTTGTTTTATTGATTCTTTGTATTGTTTTTTGTTCTCAGCTTCATTGATTTTACATGTGATCTTGATTATTTTCTGCCTTCTGTTAGATTGGGGATTGGATTGTGCCTCTTTTTGTAGGGATTTGAGTTGAAGCATAAGTTTATTTAATGGGGCTCTCCCTTGATTTTTGATAAATGCACTCAGTGCTATCAATTTATCTCTTAAAAATGCTTCATTCTGTCCCAGAGATGATGAAATTTTGTGTCATTATTCTCATTCATTTCCAAATACTTCTTGATATCTGTTCTCATTCTCTGACAAAATTTTCATTTAAAATTATATTATTCAATGTCCATTTATTATGAACATTCAGTTGCTTTTCCCCTGTTGTTAATTTTTAAGATCATACCATTATAGTCTGATAGAATACATACAATTATATCATTTTTTTTGAATTTGTAAGATTTCCTTTGTGAACTAGGATATGATCTGTTTTGGAGAAAGATCCATGAACTGCTGAGATGAAGGTTAACTCAGCCAATTTCAACTGGAATATTCTGTAAATGTGTTTTATGACCAATTTATTAATGGAGCTGTCTAGGTTAGAAATATCTTTATTGTTTCTTTGCTTTGATGATCTGTGCATTGTTAATAGTGGTGCATTAAAATCCCATAGTATTATTGTTATAATTATTGTGTTGAAGTTGATAAGTGGTTTAATGTCCTTGAATAGCTTTTCCACCAATTTAGAAAGGTTGTAATTGGAGGCATAAATGTTAATTATCCTTATGTCTTCTTGATGTATTGTTCCTTTTACTATGATGTAGTGATCTTCTTTACGCCTTCTGACTAATTTTTGGTCAAATTAACTTTGTTGAATATATGGATCACAATTCCATCTTGCTTTCTTGGGGCATATATATTCCTGGTAGGCTATTTTGCCAACCTTTCACCTTCAATCTGTGTCTCATTTTGGCTGTGAGATGTGTTTCCTCTAAGCAGAATATTTCTGGTTGTTGTTTCTTGTTCCATTCTGCTAATTTGTGTCTTTTGTTTAAGGCATTGAATCCATTCATATTCAATGTTAGAATAGATTTGTGATTTTAGTTCCCCAGCATTGTGACCTTTGCTGTATTTTGTGCATCTTGGATATTTTTTAGACAAATGTGTTTTTATTGACTTTTCTCTGATTATGGCCTGGATTGTTAGCTTTTTCCTCTGTTTGACACTTGTCTTTGATTATTTTGTAAAGCTGGTGTTGTGTTCATATATGTTACTAGTTTGTTCTCTTCATGGAAAGATTTTATTTCATCAACCTATTTGAAGCTGAGTTTTACAAGGTATAGTATTTTTGCTTAGTAATTATTATCTTTCAATATTTGAAAAATATTGTTATAAGTTCTCCTTTCCTTTATTGTCTGAGCAGAGAATTCCACAGTGATACTTACTGATTTGTCTCTGAATGTGATTTGGTATTTTTCTCTTCCTGCTTTTAAGACTTTTTTGCTTGATTTCTCAGTTTTTCATTTTTTGTATGATGTGCCTCAGTGAGTTTCTCATTTGGTTAGGTCTATTTGGTGTCCTATAGGCATCTCGAATTTGAATTTCTGGATCAATTGTTATATAGGGGAAATTTTCGTGGACTATCTCATTCAGAAAGTTCTTTTGACATTCGTTTGTTGTTTTATGTTCTCCCCTATCCCAATTATTTTCATGTTATTTCTTCTGATCTTGACCCATCCTTCTTGGAAGTTCTTATCATGCTCAGTAAGGTTTTTTTCCTTGTCTATCCTCCTTGCATTCAAGATTATTCAGCCTGTCCTCATTATCTGATATTCTTTCTTTGAGTGCTGAAGTTCTATATTGTACTGTGTTTACTCTAAAAATCGTATCTTCCCTTGAGCTTTTAATTTGGTTGAGATTTTTCAATTATTACAGTTCTGCTATGTCTCTTTCCAGAATGTGTAGTTCTTTATTAAATTGGTCTCTTAGCTCCTGAAATTGCTCTCTTATTTCTTTCCTTAAGTCTTCTTTTAATTCTTTGATTGTTTTAATAATTAGATTGTTGATACTTCTTTCTAAGTTTTCATCCAGGACCTTATCTGTAAACTCCTTGGCTGGGGTTTTGGGGGTTTGAAGAGGAGGATTACTTCCCTTTTTCTTCATTTTTGGGATCTGTATTAGGGTGTGTGAGCCCTCTTTGGTTATTTTACTTTGGGGATTTGGTGATGAGTTGTTGGGTGTTTGTATTTTTGGAAACTTGGGCTGGGTACAATTTAGGAAGTTGAGATTAACAGCAGACTCCTCAACATACGGTTAATTATTGGCTTTTGTAATTTCTAATACCTCACAAGATAAGGCAAAAGAGACAATATGAGCAGCCAATGGGTACAATAAACAGCATTAACCTAGTGTCTTTTTTTCCTTATGTAACTGTTATCATGTTAATTACCACCTAGGAGTGGAATGGTAAGATTAGTAACTATCTTTGGTTATAACACTATTAACTATCAGACTACAACTGGATTAAAAGCAACCATGCATTATCAAATGTAGTATTCACATGGGATTTCCATTAACACCCTCAATAAGAATGAATAGACAATATGGTCAGTTAGAGCATACAGCAAACAGTGTTGAACTGGTTAATCTGTACCTTTTGTAGACATGCACTATTAATAGTCACCATGGGAGGAAAGATGTGATTAAGTAATTATCCACAGATGGAGCAAATTGACATTATGCTTAGACATCTGAGAGTAAAGAACTTACATATGAAGGTAGGCAGTCTTGTGATTATGAAGCCAGAAGGGAGACAGTATAGACATGCTATAAGAATATCTTGATTACCAATATAAAAATGATAATCAAAAAACAAATAAACAAAATCAAATAAAAGGGAAAAAGAAGAAAGAAAAGGAGTGAGAGAAGGGGAGATACTGGGGTAATGATTTTGGGGTGGGGGATGAGAGTTAAAAGAATAGGATTTGGTTATTGCTGGAGAATAAGAAAGATGTGAGTAACAGAGAAATGATCTACTAGGGGGTTATACGGCACTTGCCTCAGGTGGTGTGGTGAGTGCTAATATTTACGTTAAAATGAATGTTCAGTGGAAAGGTAATAAGTAAGTAGAAAGATGAACCAGGTTCACAGCAATAAACTTACTATGACATTTACTACAAACAAGCACACAAACAAAAAAATTTTTTTTTAAAAAGGTACAAACTCTAATGTATGGACTTGAAGCACCCCTGTTGATCACCAGTAAAGACTAACCAATTATTCTGGAATGTTGTCCCAGAGGTTGGTGGCTTGCAACTTGGGAGGGGCAGGAGAAGAATTTGCCAGGCAATTATTTCACTCCCTGATCCAATTATACTTCTGGTTTTACTTTCCTGCAGGCTACACTGGCTCCAGGATCCCATCTCCTGTTGGGCTGAATTTGCCCTGGGAGTGTAGGGGGATCCAGGAAATGGTAATGTGGGTCCAAAACAAAGTTCTGCCAACCTTGCCACTATGCTCAAAATGGCTGCAGCCTGTGCTGCTGATTAGGTCTGGTAGTGGGGGTCGGAGGGTGGGGGTGTGTGCAATGTTCTTTCCTCCAAACTGGAGATGCCACAGAGTTATCCCAGTTTAAGCAAAAAGCAGAGCTCCAGTTTTGCACTCTGCCCATTCACAGCAGAGTATAAGATCCTGAGAAGATTATATGGAAATATGCTTTAGATTCCCAACTGTGTTTCCTGCTTATTTGTCTGAAATCACTACAGTCTGACCCCCTCATAGGTGGGAGGGGATTCTGCCCCCTGCTCCATAAGAGAGCTGCCAAGAGAACCTGATTTCATCTCAATTCAGCTTTTTTACATGCATTCAGTCTCTGCCTGGCTAAAGGGATCAGACTAATTCAAATAGCATCTCCCCTGCTGCTATATAGATTGGGGGATGCTATATAGATTGGTCTCTGGTGACTGACTGGGTCTGAATTAGTTCCTCTTTTTCTTTCAAAAATGTTTTTTAACTTTTTTTATTTGTTCAATATAGTCTTACATATTGGAAGGAATCATTGTTACATATTCATAAAAATATAGATGTTGACAAAGTAAGATAAAATCAATTCTAGTCCAGGATCTCATTTCTACTTGCTGTACCCAAGTCTTTGAGTTACTGATCTCCCACTGACCCATGCTCTGTTTAGAGAATCTTTTGCAATACACACACCTTGCAGCTTTTCTAGCATTTCTTCTGTTCAGGTCAAGGAGAGTGCTCAGGCATGACTTCCCTGCAGTCTACCTACCATCTTCTGCTGCCCTGAAAATTCTTATTCTTGGTGTTTAAATGCAAAGAAGCCTTGGGATGAGATAGTAGATCTTGTGGGTAACAAGGGAGTACTTCTTCATCTTCATGCAACTTTCAATAACAAAAGATATATAAAAAGTTTAAGCTACTTAGTGTCCCAAATCAGCATCCAGTAAGATAGATTTGAGTTTTTTCTATATCTGGGGTGTAACATAAAGACACTGATAATGTAAAAACAGCTTATTTATACCTCATGTTTTATTAATTTCAGGAATCTTTCTGGAAAGGTTATTATGAGTACTGTTATATTACCTATAAAGCTAATTCAAAAATGGTTGCTATGTTAAAATTTCAACATTTCAGTTTAAATAGAAAGTGACATTAACATTTCTTCCTAAGGTATTAGATATCTATTTGGTTTACTAAATTAAAATGTAGTGTTTGATATTGAAAATCCAAGATTGAAAGTGCTAAATAATGTTCTTCAAGCAAGTTATTAAAAAGATTCATTTATATAAGTTATAATATACATTAATACATGCATATTTTAATACTAAAATGGCAGTTATTTTAATACATTTATCAAAGTTTGGATTGTATGTGTAAAAACAAAACATTAATTATTAATGTGTCTTCTTCTTTGGTCTATATGTACAAAAAAACAAAAATCAACTAATTAATATTTAGTTTTACCAATACAACATTTTTGGTGTTCATTAGAAGCTTTATTATTATTGACTTGTATAAAGGAATATATTTATAGACCTAGACATATAAATAGTGCTCTAGTTTATTACTCAGCATTTGAAGGCACATAGGAAAATATTCTATTGCAAGCATATTCATCCACTTAGAAGTATCCAATCAAGAAATTATTTTTATTGAGATTTGAAATTCCTTATAATTCCATATTCATGACAAATCTTTCACTGTAGAATTTTGAGATAAAGGGAGAAGCTGAGAAAAATAAAGACTGCTATGTTACATGGTTTGTGTGTGTACCTAAGTTCAGAAAAGATTCTAAGATATTTCTGTAAAATGTCATTAATATAGTAAAAGAGTTCATTTTGTGGCATGATCATTATAATCTCCATAATACAGTACAAAACAAAAGAATATATTACAGAAGAAGTCTTTTAAAAACATAAGATCAGTACCATCACAAAATTGTCAAAAATCTCAATGTTCATGAAGGATCTACAATGCCACCAGGCAGTAGGTTTAAAAAACAATATTGTTTTTATTACCATTGGTAGTAATGTTTGAATCTCCTGTTAGTAACTTCTACCATCTGTTAGTATGTTATTAAAAGATATATACAAAAAGGTACAGATAAAATGCAATGACTTTGATATTCTTTCATAGAATAGGAGTCTAATTAATATGAAGCATAGGATTAGCTTCACTTCTTTATTTTATCGTTCATTACAATTGTCTCCATTTCTGAAAAATGAGTTTAAAATTAATCTTTCCTCAGTAAACCCAATCTCCCAACAAAATTTATATCTGCAAGATGCTTTTTCTTTAGGTATGTCTATTCTTTTGGATTTTCTTATCTTCCTGTAATTATTTTATAGGAATTTATTACAGAATTTATTAAATAGCCAAAAATTTGGTTTTTGAATTCAGTGAATAGCAATTGTGTATCTGAATATGTAAATTAAGTAAGTCAATAATGTTGAAAGAAATAATAATGGTATAGTTATGTTCCAGAATAAAAATTAATTTACAAATTAATAGAATTATTAAAAATTTTAAAAGCCAATAATTGTTGAATTTGTATAGTCATAGCAAGGTCCTGTAAACAGTCATTTAGTCTGTAGAAAAACTCTTTAATTTAGTTGATATGAATTATTCTTTCTGGCAAAGTTAGAGGTGAAGGTTTTCCCACAAAGTGTTAAACTGCTCATAGGTGAAATTAAAATTTCATCTAATCCTTCTTTTGTTACTTTTCTGTTCACAAATGTGGAGAAGTTTGGATTGAAATGGTAGGGGGCTACTGATATCTGTTTTCTCTTTATCCAATGAAATACTTGTAGAAACACAAACAGAGGAAAATTATGTTAAAACTGAAAACAAGGTAACTAAATCATATTTTTACCATGACCAGGGTAAGACTGATGCAGACTTTGGAGGGGGAAAGTATAGACCAGGCATAATAGGTAGACTTTTTCAGTCTCCCCTTCCCAGAAATACAAAATATTTGGAGACCCCAAGGCAGCAAAATTCTGCGTAATACTAAGTATCACATAAAAATGAATCCCAGGAAAGATTCTACAACATTAAAAGCATTTCAGATACATGTCAAAAAAAGGAAATTGAAAATGTTTTATGAATAAAAAGAAACCAGAAAAAGTTAGCAAGGGTAATAACAAAGATATAGGGATAAAGAACATTTTATATAGAACCTGTGTTTGCAGATGAAAAATTCGCAAAGTAAGAAAGACGCTTAAAGGCAAAGAGACCAAGACTTATAATCCCTCCTATGCTATGTTTATTTCAAGACAAAAATGATTTTCAACTAGACAGTTAAAACAACAAAATTAAATTTTACGTGGAATTTGCAGTTATTATAAAGAAAAATTTGGTATTTAGAGATCTTAAAATTTAGTCAAATTTTTTTTAAGGAAGTACTTAAAAATTTTTATAAATAGAAGAATCCATGTGTTCTTACAGGAAGCAAAATTTTTCAAGGACATATGTTAGTTGATTGTTGAATAAAAATAATTGAAATTGATATAACAATTTGAAGTTGAATATTAAAACCAATGTGAAAAAATCTAAATATAAACCAATAAATTAATTTAATCTAAATATATACTCTAACTGAATGTAGGACTCTGAAATAATGCATAAAGT
>PVKS010033761.1:0-21483 GCA_004027875.1 Aplodontia rufa | reverse complement strand
TTTTTTTTTGTGTGTGTGTGTGGATTTCCTTTTCAAATGACAAAAAGAAAGAAAGAAAAAGAAAAGAAAAGAAAAGAAAAAAAGAAAGAAAGAAAAACATCCCGAACTCTCACTTTGTTTTCTTGAAGATTTAGTAGCACTCTCTGATTTTAACTCTCTTATTTTTTTTTTCAGTTTTTCTCTGACTCTCAACCCTTAATGATCAGTATTTTTCAATTCTATGCTTAATTACTTCTTGCTACCCAACATTACATAACTACTTTCCCTCATCAACAAAGGCATATGTATTTGTCTAAGGAACACAGTGTAATGTGATTCTTCTTTTTATTTTATAATGTGATAAGCGAGGAATGTTAATGAAGACTGTGCATCCTATAATTTGAATTTTGTAGATGACCGTGTAGGAAACAAGATGAAAAGAAACATGATGTCACCAACAAGTCTTAGATTTGGAATAAGAAAATGTGAGTGTGCTGACACTCAGACACTTTGATGCGTCCCGTCTCTGAAATGGTGAACTAATTCCATGGTATCAGTGACCACTGCTCAAAGCAAGATGGTGACCTCCTCCACATGTTTCTACTGAGAACAAAAATCAAATCACAGACATTAAATGACCTGGCATGATGCCCACACCATAGGTACATCCAGAAAAAACAGCTAGTGGGAATCTGTTGAGCTGAAAGCTCTACTGGAACAATATGTGGAGGTAATTTGCATTCCTTTTTTTTTTTTCTAAGAGAGAGAGGGACAGTGAGAGAGAGAAAAAGAATCAATTTTATTTAGTTTTTCATCTGATTTTTGTTGCTTCGATACTTTGTTGTGTTTGTGGTGCTGGGGTTCAAACACGCGTCCTCATGCATGCCACGCAAGTGTGTAGCCACAGAGCCATTGCTCTAGCCCGCACCTCTTTTTTTTTTTTTAAAGAGAGAGGGACAGTGAGAAAGAAAGAGAGAGAGAGGGATCAATTCTTTTTTAATTTAGTTTTTCATCTGGTTCACGTACACAACCAGTTGTGTATGTGGTGCTGGAGTTTGAACCCGGGTCTTTATGCATGCCAGGCAAGCACAATACCACTGAGCCACTGCTCCAGCCTCTGGTATGTATATATGTATGTATGTATTTATTTATTTATAAAGATAGAGGGACAGTGAGAGAGAGAGAGAAAGAGAGAGAGAGGGAGAATCAGTTTTATTCAGTTTTCCATCCAGTCTTCATTGCTCCAACACTTAGTTGTGTACGTGGTGCTGGGGTTTGAACCTGGTCCTTGTGCATTCAAGGCAAGCGCTGCAAACGCTGAGCCACCACTCCAGCCCCTGGTTGTTTTGTTTTTAAATAGCATGCCCCTCCTCAGACTTGAAAACTTCTTAAAATTAATTAAAAAAAGAAAAATGAAAAGAAGTCCTAACTGGTAATCTATTTCCCAAGGCACCTAGTTTTAGGAAGACATTATATATGTACCGAGGGCTTATTGTGAGCTGGAAGGAGTTTATGATCTATTATCTTCTTTGGTCCTTTTCAACATCTAAGAGAGAGAGACACTATCATTATTCCCAAGATGGACTAAAGCATAGAGGACAAATCTAAAGTGCGAAGTTCCCAGTCAGGAAGGGGAGAACTGGCGAGGAAGAGAATTCCAACCAAGGCTGTGGGGTGCTGCAGCTGAGCTTCTAGGCTCGCTCCAGGATGCTCCTGTGGTAGATGAACCATCCACGCATCAGTCCCTGCTCTCAGCAGCTGGGGAACAGCCTGTGGACAAAGCAGAGTGATGAGCAGTGGAAGGAGCAGCATTTATCCACACCATAGCATAAAGAATGGAGAACTCGCAGAGCTCACTGATGAATTTTATCTCTCCTGGAAAGAAAGCTCCTGGAAAAAGACAAGTGAATGTGCATGACCCCAGCCCAGGAGAGAGCTTATTTCCCAAATCGGAGATGACTCACAGTACAACCTTTTTGCTCCGGTTTCCCTCTCCCTGTGCACCCTGTGATGCCCTCTCTGGGAGGCAGCTCTCCTATAAATACCAGGCCAAGACACTGACAGAGCATATTTCAGGAGAGCCCCGCACTCTGCTTTGAAGTGGGCTCTTTCCCGCTCACCGTGAGCTAGGTTGGGAGGAAGAAGCATTTCATGCTGGAAAAATGGCGTGCTGATTTTGTGGAGTTTGATCGCATGGCTTACAGTCGCTTGCACCCTGTAATGTCACAGTGGCAGAGCTGAATTGATGCTGGCTTTGAGATGTGGTGGGCATTAGGTCGGTTGCTGCCCGATAACGAGGGGCTTGCTCCCTTGGTTTTATCTCATCAATTTGGTTCATTTTGCTTCAGACACATTTTTTTCCCTCTCCCTACGATTGTCTCCACAGACCCTAGTGCTGAGAAGAATGAATTCCAATAAAACCTAATAAATCTGACAGAGAAATGTGGTGTTAGAGATCCACACAGAACACGAGGACTGTCGCATTAAAGGCTCCTGGGGATTTTTTTTATGACTTTTCGTTCCCCTGTCTAATGCTGGTCTCTTGCTTCCATAAATTGTGCGGGCGGGCTTTTCATTAACTCAGAGAGCTGAAATAATTCTTTGTAAAGAATTCTTTAGTCACACATGATTCAAAAGTTCACCCAGATCAAAGCTAGCCGGCAGTGTGGCGGGCCTAACACCGTATATTTCATGTAAATGGGGTGGCTTGCTGCATTCTCTGCTGGAGTTGTTCCAATTTCATGTCCCTTCTTCAGATAATGGGACATTCTGATACTGTCCCTAGCACAAGGGGCGGCTGTGTGCCGGTCCCATCTCCCTCAGGAGCCTGTGTAAACGTGGATGTCTCTAGAGGTCAGCAAAGTCATTCTGACATTCTCCTCAATATTCCCTGAAATTTCATGACGCATAGGAGTCCCTCTTGGCCTTTAGTGGGCTGGTTGGTGGACTGCGGGAGGTGGGGAAGGGAGCAGAAAAATGCTTCATTGTTCAAGCCTCCCCTGTCTCTTATTTTCCCTTTAGGAGGGTGGGATGTATTAAAGAGACCCAAAGGGGAGATTAAAATAAACCAAGAGCAACAAGAACAGACAGTCTTCCTTCTTGGGGGGGATATTGCTCTCCTGTTCTTAGGCTGTCTTATGTCCTTAAGTTTTTCTTTTCAAATATATGGGCATTGGAGGAAATGATGTGTGAGAGATGTGGGAGAAAGAGCTTGACAGTCGGACTGAAACAATAACAGTACTGGAATAATACAGGGCCTTTCAGGGACTGGCCACTTCCAGGCAGCCCTTGACCCCTAGTAGAGGCATAGAGCCACTCAGAGACTCACCTCACACGCAGACGGAAGCATGAAGGAGGGTAAATTCTTCATGGTGCACAAGAGGGAGATGGGGTGGGCCTGGTGGGGTAGCTAAGCGGTTAGGGCACTTGCCTGGTATGCACGAAGACCCGGGTTCAAACCCCAGCACCACGTACACAACAAAGTGTTGGGACAACAAAAGCCACATGAAAAACTAA
Source organism: Aplodontia rufa (assembly GCA_004027875.1). Taxonomy (NCBI): domain Eukaryota; kingdom Metazoa; phylum Chordata; class Mammalia; order Rodentia; family Aplodontiidae; genus Aplodontia; species Aplodontia rufa. Next base: position 17,988 of record PVKS010033761.1, on the reverse strand, counting down.
ATAAAATGGATTCTCTCTCATTGTCCCTAAACTAAAACTCTCACTGTCCCTGAAGAAAGAGAAAGAGAGAATCATTTTAATTAGTTTTTCATCTGGCTTTCTTTGTGCTGTGGTTCAAACTCACATACTTGGGCGAGGCACAGATCCAGCCCTGTCCCTCCCTCTTTAACAAAACAAAAACAAGAGGGAGACTGGTGTCTGGCAGGTGAGCCACCGGCGGAGGCTCATGGCGACCGTGTACTGCATGCCTGTTGGTCACTGTGCCAACAGTGATGGATGGCCACTCAGCTTTGAAGAGGCCCTGGAATACATGAGCATTTGGTCCCAGATATGGTTAGCTGTGGCTGTGGTATAGAGAGGGCACGTGCTTGGTAGAGACCCACACGTGAAGGACAAAGATAGGAAAGGCTGTAGAGGCAAGGGATGCACTTGAGACACTGGGATGGAACACTCAAGGCCAAGTCTCAGAGGGTAAGATGGACACCTACACCTAGCGTGTTGCAGCATGGCATGCGGAGTTAGTGGTTTGGTTCTGTTTGATAATCTTAGTGCTTCCTTGAGGACTTCAGCAGTCCAGGTAATATGGCCTGTCCATTCTGCCACAAGATTCAAACAGGCTCTGGTTCGTCCCTTCCCCTGGCTTACATGCCCTGGGGCCAAGTGCATGACACCTTCTTGTCTAGGTTTTCACATCTCTGTTACATAGATCATAGGGTCACCTTAGCTTATTTCATCAGGATGCTAATGAATATGTTAATATAAGGGAGAAGCCAAACTTGGAGAAAGTGCTTTGTTGGCCAACTTGGTGGAAATACTGACAGTGAAGTCTGAAGAACAAAACCTGGTTTTCTATTACTCCCAACGTTAGCTCGTACATCACAGAAGTTGCCAGTCAGCCTCTCCTCCCTCCTCCATAAGGAGCAAACTATATTTTCAAAAATGGAAGCGTCTGGTTAAATATTAAATAGGAGAGTCATTCTTCTGAGGTCTCGCATTGCCAGCACTTAGGTAGCAGTTAAGTAAGATGGCTGTTGACTTTGACGGCCTTGCATTTATGAGGCTGCATAAATAATCACTGACAGCAACTCCCTGGCAATCTTTCCGCCAGTCTCGCCCCGCTTTGCACTCTCTCAGTGGTTTATGCACACGCACACTTTCCCCTACCATCATAATAGCTATTGTCTTTTCCCCTCCCCGTTTCTTTCAACACATGTGTCCATTTTTAGTTACTGCAAAGGAAATGGCAGCTTTTAAAGGTAGCCTTTTGCAGTGGGAAGGAGCTGCATTAACTGTAAAAACCTTTTAGTTGCACGATTTTTATATTCAGCCTCCCTTCCCCAGACATCGCTTCCCCATGTCTGGATCTCCCTTTAAGCCTGCTGGCTGTTAGGAGGGATTGCCTGGGGGCTGCAGTTCAAGGCAGCAGCAGCAGCAGCAGCAACTGAGAAAGGACAGTCCCATGCTCCTTAGCCAGGGAATAGCTGCAAGGAGAGTCCAGGACAAAGTATCGCTTGTGTGTTCAAAAAATATTTTATGCAGACGTTTGTTGTGCCAACTTGTGCTCAAATGCTAAGGGTATTTGCCTAGGCCATTGGCCAAATGAAAGTGGATTCACACATATGAAGCAGGATGCGTGAAATAACTGAACGATTTTCAGGTCATCTCGAAATGTGAGCAGCGTGTAAGCTTGCGGGACTGAGATCCACAGGCTTCAGCCAAAAATGACCTCAAATGAATCCATCCAGGAGGGAAATCTTGGAAGTTTGCAATGTGGGAAAATCTTCTGTTAAGAGTTTTCAACTGGTGTCACCATGGGAGAAGTAACATGGGCAAAATGATCTCAGGTGTTTGGAATGTGGGAGAAACTTTCCAGGTAGTGGAGAATGCCAGCTCAGCATGCCTACGGATGAAGTTCACGTGGGAAGGGTTCTGGAAGGCCACCAATCTCCCAGAGCCCACCTGGCATCTGAGGCCTCATGCTTTGGGCAGCAAATGTGTCCTGCAGGACTTAGGCAACAGGTTATGTCACCAGAAATATAAGCCACCCTGTCCCGATACCCAAATATAGAGAATGCACAAAAATAATTGGATGATTCTGAAGCACTCTCTGGAAATGTACAAATATTGGGGGAACCAGCCGTTAGTCCGTGTTGTAGAACTGTCAGTTCCGGCACACCTCTGTCTGGCCACCCAATGAATAAACCCTGGACAGGGATCAGCTGTCTTGGTGTCCTTAGCTTGGATTAAGGAAAAGTTTAGGACAGACAACCTTTCCACTTTGCCCTCTTCCTTGCTTCTGATCAAAACCTTCTGTGTGCTCCCAAAGTGCTCCCTGCAAGGAGAGCTGAGCGCCGGTTCCAGTGCAAAGGCTCATGGGGAAACTACTGTTTCCACGCTCCTCTAAGTGGAACAGAGAATCATGGGAAAGATGATCATTCATCAAACGTTTTGAGCACCAGCCATGCCATGTATGCAATGAGTCAGATATTCTGCCAAATTCTGGGAGGGGTGACGATTTTCAGGACAGATGGCGTCTGCGTCTTGCTCTGTGGAGCAATCCACATCAACAGTGATGCTAAACTCCACCAGAGCAATGTACCAACACTTGAATGAGCTTTGTTCTCGACTCTTCTACTACGTTCTACCAGCAGAGGAAATCTTCCCCTAACTAGCCAGGTTTAATCAGCTTGCAGACCAGTGATTCTCAAATGAGGCTCTCACTGGTGGGCACCTGGGGGGCAGGTTTAGAATACAGTGTTGCTCCCCTGTCTGAGGTTTTGCTGTAGCTGGTCTGGCATGTGACTTAGCTATTTTTCTTTCTTTTTTTCTTTAAGAGAGAGAGAGAGAGAGAGAGAGCATGCGCGCGAGAGAGTGACAGAGTCAACCCTTTTCATTTTTTCATCTGGTTTCTGTTCTTCCTCCACTTACTTGTGTTTGTGGTGCTGGAGAGCGAACCTGGGTCCTCGCCTATGCCAGGAAACTGCTCTACTCCTGAGCCACCTCTCCAGCCCCAGGAATGGGGATTTTAAACCCTCCCTGAGAGAGTGGAATGAGCAGCTAGCATCAGGCGGCACTGCTGGGCTCCTGTCATTTTCCTTGTGGCTGTTTCCAAACAGGCGAGGCCTGGGAATGTCTTCTTCCACTGGGCACCTCCTCTCTCTCAGCTTATGCTCAGCACGTGGGTGCTTCAGATGTTTGTCAAATGAACTGGATTGAAAAAAGATCTTCTAATACCCAAGAATGATCTAGTTTCTCTGGAAGACTGAAGATTTCAGAAAAACATTATGAGTGGCTATATTAGGTTTCTATTGCTGCCACAATGAATTAGCACCAATTTAGCAGTTTAAAATAACACCCATCAACTATCTCATGATTCCGCAGGTTCGGTAGGTGAGAAGTCTGTTACTGGTCCCCTCGTGCTAAAGTCAAGGTGTGGACAGGCTTGCATGCCTAAACAGAGGTTCCTGAGAAGAACTGCTTCTAGGCAAATTCAGAATTCAGTTCTGTAGGGCCAGGGTGTAGCTCAACAGTAGGGCCTTGCCTAGCACGTGCAAGGCCCTGGATTCAGCCCTCAGTACTGAAAAAAGAATTGTTTTTCCAATTCATCCAGAATTCAGTTCTGTGTGGCTATAAGACCAAGGTCCCTTTTTCTTCCTTAGCTGATGATCAGGGTCATTCTCAGCTTCCAGAATCTACTTGTGCCCTGCTCCACTGTCTTCAAAACCAGCAAGGGTGGGCTGAGTCTTTTCCTGTTTCAAACCTCTCTGACCTCCCCTTTAGCTCAGCTGTCCTTTGCCTCCCTCTTCTGTAGTATTTTTCTGGCTCCTCTTCTACCTTCCTCTTCTGCTCTCCAATTGATCACATAAGATCCGCCTGGATAATCCAGGATAACCTCCCTATTTTAAAGTTAGTTGACCAGTAGCTTAAATTCCATTTTCAAAACCCATTCATCTAGATTAGTGTTAGATCGAATAACCAGGGGATGAGAATCTTGGGGATGTCTTTAGAATTCTGCCTACTTGTGATTATTAGAACAGGGAACCCCCTTTGTGGACAGTAAGTTTCTAGAGGTCAGGGCCAAGGTCAACCACAGTAGATGAGTGTTATGAAAAAGATTATTATCTTAGTGGTGGCTGTAGATGTCTGCAGATGACTGTGGCTGATAGAGCAAATTTGGGGAGAATAGACTGATGTTTATTCTGGGCTTTACGGTTTACAAAGAGCTTTTTTAGAGTTGGCTTAGATGTTTGAATACTGGGCTCTGTGTAAAGGGCGGGCAGGGGATCTCAGAGGTGCCTCAGGGACTGCTGAGAGGCGGGGAGGGCTTGAGTGGCAGAGGGTGTACAGGCAGAGCTCCCCCTCCTCCTTGGTGGTCAAACTAGAACAGCTCTGCACTGGTCTCTAATACAAATGACTTCCAAAAACACATTTGGAAGCAGCCCTGTGAAGTGGCCTTCAGACTGCCTTGTGACGTAGGTGGGGCAGCTTTAAATTCTTGGTTTTGCCCATGAGAAAACAGGTTCCTTGAGGTTCCATGGATGTTCCTGCATCCACTCTGCCAGCAAAGCAGGCTTCTGTTCATTGTTCAGCTGCCTCCTGGGATCTGCTTGCAGATGCCACTTGTAAGCCATGCAAGGACAATTAACTGTTTTGGTTCTAGAGCACTCTCATTCTGACCCTCAAACCCAGATATTCCTCAACTTATGATGGGGTTATGGCCTGATGAACCCATCGTAAGTTGAAAATATCATTAGGTCAAAAATGTATGCAATACACCTAATCTACTGAATGAACTTCACCTTAAATTGGACCCACCTTAAATGTGCTCAGAATACCTGGATTAGCCAACAGTTGGGCAAAACATCAAACACAAAGCATGTTTTATAATAGTGTAATTTATTGAATAGTGTAGTAGAAGGGAATGACTAAATGACTGTGGGCATGCTCTCACACCATCATGAAGTGAAGAAAAAGATCACTGTAAGTCAGGGAACTTCTCTATTAGGCTCCAATCGAACTATTTTTAAAAGATATCAGATGCGGTGCTCAACTCAGACTTTTCTCACAAATCATGAAAAATATTCAAGATGATGTGCTGAATGCAATTGCACAAGAACTTCTCATACAGTTGGATAACTGAGTGTGTGTGTGTGAGTGTGTGCGAGTGCGTGTATGTGTGTGAATGTGTGTACGTGTGAGTGTGTGTATGCGCGTGAATGTGTGCGTACATGTGAGTGTGTGTGTGAGTGTGTGTGTCTGTGAAAGTGTGCATGTATTGGGGAGGGGAGGGGGTCGTTGGAATAAGCCTAAGACCCACACAAGAGTCTATTTTGCATGGGACTCATTTGGATGCATAAACTTCTCTAGTGTATTTGTTGGCGGAAAATACACCTAATTTTTACCATTGCATTACCATTTTTACCATTGCAACTTAGATTTAGATTTTGATAGATTTAATAAAGGCCTTTGAAATCAGTGGGGAAAGGACAAAGGAAATGGAAAATACTCTGAGTCTACGGCATGTTATCAACTAAAATATTAAAGTTGCACACTGCTAAGCCTTCTGACTTTTGCTTTCAGAAAAGGATGGGTTTTCCTTCTGGCTGCAGAATTTACAGTATTATCAAGATTATTGTTTCAGCAAGATCTGCGCCATCTATAAGGCAAGCATTAGCAGCAAGAAGTGAACGAAGTGGTTGATTTGGGGTATTTCCTAGAGAGAAAATCACACTCCTCGGTGTCTTTTCTTCCTTTGAAGTGTCCTTCCAGAGGTCTCCCGGGGTGGCCGGGGAGGAGGGACGCGGTTGGGGGCCAGGGAAGTGAGGCTGGGGAGGTGCGCGGGGAAGTGCGCTTCGGAAGTTGCTTCCAGTCCCCGCGCTGGCCGCACGCACAGACCGCGCACTTTAGAGGTCAGCTGCGGGCAATATTCCCAGCACGTTTGCCGGGGTCCAATTGATCGCTCCGAACAGAGATAGATCAGCAAGGATGTGGCGCGGAGGAGCCTGGTGCTTGGGGCTTCCGCTCTCGCACATCATCAAGCCGCGTTTTGAAATGGTTTGAATTAATGACACTTATTCAGACAGACAAAGTAGGTAAATGGAAATGTTAGACAAGGCTTTTCACCTGCTTCGCTCAACATTTCCCGTTACCTGGAGCGCTGGAAGCTCTCCACCGCCTTGCTCAGCCTGTGGGGAGCGGCAGGAGCTCGCCCAGCTCCCTGGGGGCAGCAGCTGCCACGCAGGCTGCACCGGGCTGGAGGGGTCCGCTGCGGGACCCGGGTCGCTCCCACGTGCTCGGCGGGACAGTCCTCCACCTTCCCGGGGTGCCTGCCGATGGTCTTGAAGATCTTTATACCCATGCTGGCATTTTCCTGGGTCTCCAGTAAGGGTACCTTGAAAACCTCAAGTCAAGTGGCCTTTGAGGCTGCTGGCAGGGCTGCCAAGCATCTCTCAGCCAGCAAAGCCCGGGCTCTGGAGCGAGAGCCCAGCTCAGACCCTCGCCTCGCCACTCACTACCTGTGTGACTTTGAGAAAGCCACTTAAACACGCTGAGCTTTAGTTTCTTCGGCCGCAATCATAGATTTTATGTGAGGCTTAATGCCCACTGTGAGCGCAGGGTTAAGTGCTCACAAATCCCTAGCCCTTTGTCCTCCTCTGCCACTTTCCACTGCCCTCAGCAGGTTACCTGGAGCCCTGGATCATGGACCCCGCAGCGAAGCAGAAACAATAAAGCCCCTTGGGCCGGCAGGACGCCTGGCCGAGCTTGAATTTGACAGCCTGTGAGGCTGTCCTTCAGCTGGGCCCAGTCTCCTTCCCAGGGAAGCAATCAGCTTCCTCACCCCCGGGACTGTGCAAAATAATGCCACTGCATCCTACTTCTGCAGGTGTGTGTGTGTGGGGGGGGGGGGGGGGGGGGGGGGGGGGGGGGGGGGGGGGGAGGGGGGGTGGTGCAGCCTGGGCCGGCAGGAGTGTGGCCGCACAGCACAGGCAGGATGAGGGGGTCTACCCTTTATTTCATCATCTGCTGCGTTTGGAAAAGGTGTGGTAAAGGCCTCCCCCCAAAAGTGAGTACGGTCTTGTTCTGTGTACTCTTAAAATGGATCCTGGTTCCTGTTTGGCCCCTCTCTTGCCATTTATTTATCAATCAATCATAGGGGAGCAGAAGAGAAGAGAGCATGGTCTGGAATTAGACTGTTCAGATCCCAATCCAGTCTTCATTTTCTGATTGTGTGACCTTGGGCCAGTTACTTAACCATTCTGTGCTTCAGTTTCCACATCCGTTGATGTGGAACAGGGTGGTTATAACCATTATATGGGACGTATTCAGCTTAGTAAGAATTCAGTACATGTGAACATATTTTATTTGCTATTTATTTGTGATGTGTCTCCTTAAATTCCAATTTATGTGACTTTAAATGAGTTCAACGGATTTTTCCATGCTGTTAGATGGTTTTGTATCAACAGTTTATTGATTTGATTCCAGCACCCACTGTGGGGGACAGTGAATCAACTAAAGTGCTAAGCCTGGGTGACCCAGACTCCCCTATGATCCCATGTCGATTGAACCTTTGGCCGACTTTCCTGAGGCTAAGCTATAAAACTCCTTTTACACATTAAAGGATTTTATTCCGAAAATATTATTTTCACTTTCCTTTCCAGAGGGGGTTTACTCTTCTCTAATGAGACAGTCTGAATTTTCATGTTTTTGGGTGTAATAGTTGTAGGGGGGAAAGTGTATGGTTAGATGAAAGAGTGGTTTGAGTTCTGTGTGTGTGTGTGTGTGTGTGTGTGTGTGTGTATGTGCCTGTAGTGTAGTTTTTCAAATGCAAATATTTGATAAAAATACATGGTTTTGTTTATTTATGTATATCTATGTATTAGAAATGTTAACTTGAACTGAACCGTTTAACATGCTTAATCGGAGGCAGATGGAATGGTCAGTGAATTATTTTTGTAAACCACTTCTGTTGGCGGTCAAGCTTCCTTTGGTATTGATTCCATTCTGGCCAACCACTCGGGGATTCACAGAATAAGCTGGTGCCAGACTCCACTTCGCTGACATATGTGTTCGTTCCCCTGAAACACAGCGCAATTGCAGATTTCTTCAGCCCATAGAACCACTTTTATAACTAATTAGACCAGACAGGGTGCTGCGGAGAAACCACGGACACAGCATAGCATCCTGATGGATATTCATGCAGGCCAGTCCTTTAACAAAGTGAACAATTGCCCAAATAATTATTTCCTGCTGTGGGCTCCTTTATTTTCTCCCTTTTTAATGCTTTGTTTGTTAAAATCCTATTTTCCTTCCTACTTTCCTGTTGACTGCAGCTAAATTGAATTTGGTCCAACCCATCTCACACTGGGTCAGCAAAATGCTTTACTCTGTGAGGGAAATGAATTAACTCCATGAACACTGCCTTTTCTGTCTGCTCAGTCCCCAACATCTGGTTACCTTTTGTTCCAATAGCAGAGTAGGCGAGAGGAAAGCAGGGTTGTAGTGATTTGGAGTGAGTGGGATAAGATAGAAATGGAATATGTTATATTAGGATCATGACCATTTTTGGTGAATAAAGTTCGTGACCCTGTTCAGTTGCCACCGAGACTACAGAACTAGGAAAAGTTCGAGAAAATAGTACGCACAGTTTAGCAAAGTGTGGTAAGGAAGTAGGGCACATTTGACCAAAGGTCTCCTCTAAAAATGTGGCATAAATTTGAAGTGAAGGGCAAATTGTCGTCAAAATTTAGAAAAACTAGGGTAATCACCTTGGGGTAGCAAAATTATTAGAGTGGCCTGAATTTAAAAAGGGGAGGGAAGGGCGACTTCAATTCACATCACATCTTCAAGTAATTAGTGGTGGGAGTACACTTCTCATTTGTGGTTTTTCATTGTTTGAAGACTCAGAGGTGCTGTATTGCCGAGATCTTACGGCTGGTCTGCTCTGGGGCGCAAGATCCCTGGTTGTGAAACCAGGAAAGAGAAACATCTGTGAGACATATCCTGGCCAATATCAGCAAGTGTGATTTTCTCGGGCATGTTGCGGCTCCTGTCCTCCACTGTGTGAAAACTGTCCCCATCCGGTGAGAGTTTATGGAGCTTGCTGTAAGCAGAGATGGTGTCAGAAGCTCTATTTGGCTGTCAGTCCCAGCTGGCCAGAAATGAAGCTTATGTTTCTGCAGGTGGAATGTCTGGGTCAAAACATTTTCCTTTTTGATGGCTAGTCTCAAATTTCCCTTCTGAGATATTATATGAAATGTTACTTCTACCTGCAATATACGAGACTGTTCCCCCAGCCTACCTCTAAACAGCTCATGATCAAACTAACAGTGTTGCAGGTACAGTGGTCCTTTGTATCCACTGGTTCTGTGTCTGTGGGTTCAACCAATCCTGTGCTACGTACAGTCGGGACCTCCATACTGAGCATGCTATAGAAAAACAACTATTTACATAACATTTGCATAAGTAAGCTTGAGATGGTTTAAAGAATGAGAGGCTAAGTGTATGTTATATGCAAATACTGCCCCTTGCCATAGAGAGACTGGAGCATCCTCAGATTTGGTTCCCCAGGGGCTGTGGAACCAATTCCTTGCTGATACTGAGGGACAACTGTGTATATTTACACATACCTCATTTGTTTTAATGTGCAGCGAAGTGGGAATTATAAGTTCCAGAGCCATGTATAATTTTTTTTTAATGAGAGAGGAACAGTGAGAGACAGAGAAAAAAAATAAAAAAGAATCAATTTTTATTTAGTTCCTCAAGTGGCTTTTGTTGCTCCAACACTTTGTTGTGTACGTGGTGCTGGGGTTCGAACCCACGCCCTCTTGCATGCCAGGCAAGCACTGAAACTGCTGAGCTACCACTCTAGCCCCAATATATAATTTTTCCCCTGAATTATATTCTTTGCTAACTTTTCCATTGGACTGAGTTTTTTTCTCCTTACAAAGGCTCTTTTAATATATTTCATTGGTATGCAAGAATATTAGCTCTTGATTTACTATGCAACTTGCAATATTCAGTATTTTCCAGATTTGTTGCTAAACCTTTCCCTTCGCTTATAATGTTTTTGGCTACTACAGAGTTGGTTTTCTGTTTTTGTTTTTTTTTTTTTTTTTAAGTGGTAGAATTTATCAATTTCTTTTTCTGGTTTCTGGATGCTATATCACAGAAAAATTTTCATTCTCTGTTCTGAAGTTAAATAAAAGATTTTTTCTACAAAAATGTGAAATAATAAAGGAGGACAAAGGAAATAGAGAAATTTTTAAAAATCATAGAAGTTTGTTTTGTTCAACTGTATGCAAATGACTTTGACATTTGGATGAAATAAGACAATTTTCTGGGAAAATATAACTTTCCAAAACTGGCTCTAAGAAAGTAAGAAAAAACAAAAGAATGCATCTACAAAGAAGGAACGGAATTGTGGAAGAGTAATCCCCCAGGAAAGCACCAGACCCATATGGCTTCACAGGGAACTCCAACGCATTATTACAGTTTTTAAAAAAATCAATAGCATAAAGAAAATGTAGAATACAGAAAACCAAAAAATTTTACAATTTTTATAATTGTAACTTAGAATTTTAACAAAACATGTTACTCTGATACCCAAACTCCAAGATTGTGAAATAATTAGTCATCTTTCTTATGAATATTTATCTTAAAATCCTAATTTAGAAAACATGAATTAATAGCAGACTGAACCAATAACGATACTTGGTACTTATCAGGCAAGGAATGCAAGACTGGTTCAATAACAGGAAAATTACAGATGAGTTAATTAATCATATTAACTTAAGAAAAATGGGGGCTGGAGTGGCTGCTTAGCCATTCCGGCACTTGCCTGGCATCGCAAGAATGGGGGTTTGAACCCCAGCACCACGTACGCAACAAAGTGTCAGAGCAACAAAGGACACATGAAAAAGTAAATAAAATTTGATTCTCTCTCTCTGTCCCTCTCTCCTTATTAAAAAAAAAAAAGAAAAGAAAGAGAAAAATGGTTTCTTTTCATACATGCTGAAAGATCTTTGATGTAATGCCATATCCACTCTTGGTAAAATACTCAATACATTAATAATAGTAAAACTTCTAGATCAAGTTCAAATCCAGCGCAAACTATACCTAATGCAAAACTCATTCTCACCAGAGTCAGGAATGTTACACAGATACTGTTGTTTTTAAAATTAATTTTCTGGAAGTATAAATTGATGGCATCAGATAAGAAAACATAACTACATGATTAGAAAGGAGGAAATATACCTATTGTTATTTGTAGAAGACACTAGTGTATAACTATAAAACCCACAAACATCACCTGGAAAATAGTTAAAAACTAAAAAAATCACTAATATATCAAGAGTAAAAAGTTAATAAAGAAAAAATAGTTTTTATATTTAAAACAGCAATCAGAAAGATTAATAGGGAAAATGTGTTCAATAGTCATAAAAGAAATAAAACACTTAGAAATAAATTTCATATGGGTATTGTGTCAGTCAGCTTTCCATCACTGTGACAAAATACCTGAGATAATGGACTCATAATGAAGAAAGATTTATTTTTGTCTCAGGGTTTCAGAGGTTTCGCCTGTGGTGAGGCAGCATATTGTGGTGGGCAGGAGGTATGGGAACAAAAATGCTTGCTTATGGTGACTGGGAAGTGAAAGAGAGAGACAGGAAGGAGCCAGAGCCCCATTGCTCCCATCAGGGGCTCTTCCCAATGACCTAACTTCCTTACTGTAGGACCCGCCTTCTAAAGGTTCTACCACCTCTCCCAAGCACCATAGCATGGGGACCAAGGCTTTAGCACCTGAGTCTTTGGAGAACGCTTATCCAAATTATGTGAAGAATATTTTAAAATTACTTCTGAAGAGAGCACTGGTGTGCATATGCTTGTGCGTGTGCGCACATGCGTGCGCACACACACACACACACACACTTGAACAAAGAGACCAATATCAATTCATGGATGAGAAGAAAACCCCGTAAAGATGGCCATGCTCATTCACTGTGAATAGACCACAATCACAGTAAAAAAGCCCACAGGACTTGAAGCACATTACTGAAGTAATTGTAAAGCAAGACGAATAGGAAAATCCCAGAAAAAAAATAGATCAATGAAGAGGGGATGGTTCTTCTGGGATGTTCAATTATATTGTAAGTATTTAGAAATAAAAAAAAAATGTGGTACTGAGGTATACATAAACAGACAGACTAAGGAACAAAATGAAAGGTCCAAAAATGCCTGGGTATGTGGAAATTTCATATATTCAAAATCAGTATAGGAAGCACATAATACTCAATAAAGGATGTCAGAAAAAAATCAGATGGATAGACAAAGTAGAAAGAAAGAAATTTATATCTTTATCTTATACCATATACCAGGACAAATTACAAATGAATCAAATTTTTGATGTAAAAATTTTTATCATACAGCTGGTATTTGTGGTGGTTGTAGTTAATGAGAAGTAGACTATGAACATAAGGCCATGTCAGTAAATAAGCTTCTGCCGTTTCCTTTTTATTTTTTTTTTCAAAGAGAGAGGGACAGTGAGAGAGAAAGAGAGATTCAATTTTTTTATTTAGTTTTTCACATGGCTTTCATTGCTCAGACCCTTCATTGTGTGTCTGGTGCTGGGGTTTCAACCTGTGTCCTCGTGCATGCCAGGCAAGCGCCGTAACTACCAAGTCACCACTCTAGCCTTGCCATTTCCTTTTTTAATAGTTGTATAGTACTCCCATTAGCAAAATGTCATAATTTGTTTAAATTGGTACTGATAGGTATTCTAGAAGGCTTACAACTTTTTAAGCTTTTATATGCAAAGCTTGAATGACCACAACATTGTGTAGGGTTTACCAGGACATCACAGCAAATTTCTCATAAGTGAGTATTAGTTGTTATATTCATTTTCTATGACTGCTACCAAAAATGAAGTAGCTTAAAATAAGAGAAATTTATTCTCAAGGCACTGAAGGCCAATATCAGTATGACTGGACTGAAATCAAGGTGGGTGCAGGGCCCCCTCAATGGGGAGGCTGAAGTTGCTTCCTTTCTCTTCAATTTATGGTGATTTCTGGCATCTTTGGTTACGACTGTAAAAAATAAGAAAAAGTAATAATGATGGATCATGTGTAAAATCAGGCGGAGACGTTTATTGGGACTTGTTGCTCTTGGGCCAATTTCACCTGCGCCACCATAATGAGGGTGGGCATGGGAAGTGACTGCCGGCCAGAGAATACCATGCAGGGAAAATGGCGCTGGACCTTCGCCAAGCAGCTGGTTTTGTTGGTTAACTGGGAGGAAGTTGATGATGGGGTTGGTCTTTCAGAGATTGGCTGGTGGATCCATCAATCCATTGGAGCTTGTCTGCCAGCATCTTGATTGGCTGTTCTTTGCCCAGGCAAGCTGCCCTTTGCCCTGCCCCTTAGCCAGCCAGCCTGTCCTCATGTCTTGACTGAAGCCACGCCCCCAGCCAGCCTAACGGTGACTGTATCTCCACAATCTCTACTTCTCTGATCACATTGCCTCCTTCCCTCCTGTGATCAAATTGCCTTCTGCCCTCCTCTCATTAGGATGCATGAAATTGTATTTAGGGCTCATCCAGATAATCCAAGATAATCGCCCCATCTCAAGACTCTTAACTTAATGCTGTATGTATTTTTTTTTTGTAGGTGTGTGCAATGTGTGTGTGTGTGTGTGTGTGTGTGTGTGTTTTGGCCACAAAAGGGCAAAAGTTCTAGAGTTCTAGATATTTGGACTCAAAATTCTTGTTTAAAAAATTCTTATTTTTGAGGAGGGACCATTATTCAATCTACTGCAGTTATCCATATTCTTGGAAATTTGAAGGCTGTTCCTAGCTGGGAGAAAGCTTTAGCAGCGTTAATTTCTTTGCAGAGTCTAAGATCCTGCTAAATTACTTCTTCACCACCGCTGCCCCTCTCATGGCCACATCCTCCTCAATCCCTGTGCATCTGGGATGCAGGCAGTCTCGAGGCTCCCTGGAGCTTGCCCCTAGGCCACCTACTGAGGCCCAAGCCTATATTCTCAAGGGCAGATCACAATGATACTCTTACCTCTTCCCTAAGAGGATTTCTTCCTGGTGTTAGGCACGTCTTCCTGTCAGGTCTGTAGCTTTTTACTTGGTAACTACCACCTATGAGATGCTCCACTCTGACAGTTCTTCACTTGTTTCTCCTGCACTTTTTAGCTAAACAATTGTATGATCTACAAGAACAATAGCTTTGTCTCCCTTTTTCCCAAAACTCAGACTTTTGGTCTTGGCAATTATAATGGAAAGGAAAAATAAAAACTCTTCACAAATCATATGTTCTCTCAAAAGTCCCGGGCTTTGTTCTTTCATGATAAGCGGTTCTTATCTTCTTATCATTCACGCTCTAGTTTGGCCTCAGCACAGCAAAAAACCAGGGAGTCCCATGACCCTTTGAGATTGAGAACTTTGCTGGGAAGTCCTGATGATTTTCCTGTGGGTTCTGGGATCTGCTCATCAACTTCCTACACAGTCCATGTCCTGCCGTGGGGGCTTTCTTTCACCTTTGCTGGCAGAACAGTTTTTTTCTTCTTTCTTTCTTTTTCTTCTTTCTTTCTTTCTCTTTCTTCTTTCTTTCTTCTTTCTCTCTCTCTCTTTCTTTCTTTCTTTCTTTTTATTTATACTGGGGACTGAATCCAGGGGTGCTTAACCACTGAGCCACATACCCAGCCCTTTTTATCTTTTATTTGGAGACAGGGTCTTGCTAAGTTAGCAAGGGCTTTGCTAAGTTGCCGAGGCTGGCTTTGAATCTGCCATCCTCCTGCCTCAGCCTCCTGAGCTGCTGAGATTGCAAGTGTGCACCACCACGTCCAGTGAGGGCAGTTTGTTTAATAGGTCAGTGACCCAGACCCCAGCCTTGGGATTGCATCTAACAATACGAAGAACAGGAAATCCAGTGGCACATCTATTTTGAGGCTGGTACAGTCTTGTCGCCTGACTTTCTTTGCAGACATGAGCAGCACTCGTATTTCTTTATTTCTAGACTCTGTGTGATCTAATGTTAAAGAACACAGGACTTGGTATTGAACCAGCAGGGGTTCACATCCTGAATCTTCCACCGATGGAGACACAATTTCATCCAAATTTCATAATCTGGTGGAAAGTCAGTTTCCCAGCTAGTGAAGTAGGCCGCATGGTGCCATGAGCACTCAGTGAGACGTGGACTCACAGACCTAGCCCAGTTCCTGGCACACAGGAAACAACTCTACACATATTCTTCATTTTATTCATACTTGCACTGAGTCTTTTTTTCAAACTCTGTATTTTTTTCACATGAGGTTCAAAGACCCCCTCTTGGACTATACTTCTACTTGGTCACATTATGCAGATAATATTTCTATTTATTAAGCCAGATACCATGGCATGAACCTTATAAGCATTTTCTCATCTAATCTCTGTCTGTTTTGAAGAAACAAAATATAGAAGCAGCAGAAAGGATTGTGTTCCTTTCCAGTCTCATCCCTCTCTTAAGCATAATTTTGAGGTTGATGAGGATATTTTACGGACATTGTGAAAATAACTTGGTACACGTCTATGGCAAATAGGTAGCACAAACAATAACGCTATTTTCTTTGGTTTTAAAACTTACATTAATGCTATTACACTGTGCATTTCTTTTCCAATTTGGCCTCTGGAATCAATAGTGTATCTTACACATTTAACTACAGTATGATATTTCATTAAATAAAAACACTGATATTTATCTATCCATTGCTCTACTAATAGAAAATTAGCCTTTTTCCAAATTAACACTCTTTTTTTTAAAGAGAGAGGTACAGTGAGAGAGAGAGAGAGAATCAATTTTATTTAGTTTTTCATGTGGCTTTCATTGCTCTGAGACATTGTTGTGTATGTGGGTGCTGGGGTTTGAACCCGTGTACTTGCGCATGCCAGGCAAGCACTGTAACTCTGAGTCACCGCTCCAGCCCCACAAATTAACACTCTTACAAACAATTCTACAATGTCTAGTCTTGTGAATGTTTCTTTATTCTCTATTATTTTTTTTTAAGATGAATCTCTAAGAGATGAACCATTGGGCACATTTTAAAGACTGTTGCTATCCACTGTTAAT
Source organism: Aplodontia rufa (assembly GCA_004027875.1). Lineage (NCBI taxonomy): Eukaryota > Metazoa > Chordata > Mammalia > Rodentia > Aplodontiidae > Aplodontia > Aplodontia rufa. The sequence continues at coordinate 1,879 of PVKS010033761.1, read as the reverse complement.
GACTATCTCTCCACCATCCTTGCCAGAGGTCCCTCTAGAAAGGTGTGAGAATGAACATTTCTCCACATCATCACCAACATTCAATTCTGATTCATTTTCATTTTTGCTGATCTAATAGACTGAAACAAAACAAAAACAAAAACAAAAATATCAGCCTGTCAGTGTTTAGCTTCTCACGTCTTTGGCGAGTTGTGGGGATGGAATATTTTTCCGTATGTTTATTGGCCACATGTTGATTTGTGTTGTGCATTGCTCATTCATATTCCAGCTATTACCTTTATGTTCCGTATATTTTTTTCAAATATGTTATCCAATTTACCATTTATTGTTTGCCTTTGTGGTGATTTCTACTCTGCAAAGCTTTTGACATTTTATGTGGCCAAATCTATCAATATTCTCAACTGGAACTTTTGATTTTTTAAGTCATTGAATTCTGTTCAGTTAAACTCTGCAATTATGACTACTATGTGAAAGGCGCTGAGGTTACAAACAATAGTCAACGGTGGCCTCAGGGGGGATATTGTAATTTTGTTGTAGGACAAGATACTCAAATAAAACCCCAGTCAATAATACAAGCTGTCTATGATGGGTGTCAAACACTTGGCCCTAAAACATAGGTGATTTCACTTTGGCTGCAAAGAGCACAAGTGGAGCTGAATCACAGTGACTAGATCTTCCGAGATGACTCATGAGACGCAGAACATTAGGGCTGGGACGGCTGAGCTCCGTCCATCCAATGCTTCCATTACAAGAAAAGTATCTTCAGGGCTGACTGAATTCCCACCAAGATGTGATGCCCCCACATGCAGCATTGCGCCAGCCCCCTCCAGTCGCTCTCCTTGGTGTCCCCAAAGTACCATAGAGCACTCCCTTTCCATGGGCATCCTCTGTCTGCTGTGTCCCCAGCTCTGAGAGTGGCAGTCTTGAGCCACCGCTGACTCAAGAGGCCTTTAGATCCTACTGACACCAGCTGCAGAGCCTATGAAACAGAGGACCAAGTGTGGGCCCCGGCAGGGTGTGCTCCCTGCCTCACTTTCTGCTGCCTGGGGCTGTCCAGCCTCATACTGATGGAGTGAGTTTCCCACGCAATTTTCTGTTGGATCTGAAGACTCAGTGTTGATTGGGATCCTGGCTTTTTTCCTTTCTTTCTTTCTTTTTTTATTTAAATAAAGTGATATGATTTTTTCTTTTTGGTTACAGATTTCTCATCATACATAGCAGTTAGGTTCATCCTGATAGCTCATATATGCAGAATTCCATTTCAGTTCATGATCCCTAGGTGCCTCCAAACACTGCCACTCTGACATCATGATCCTTACTGATTTGTTGCCTTTTGACTGTTCTTCGAGCGTCCACAGAGCTGGTCTTTATCTTGTCCTCTGCTATCCCCTAGTTTATAGTTTGAGAACCAATCATAGAATAGGTGCACAATAAATGTTCATGCCTGAAGGCATGAATTGATTTTATCTTGGACACATAAAAGAGATTTAAAAAATTCCCTCCAGACTGCAAACTGGTTCAGCCACTACGGAAAGCTATATGGAGAATCCTCAAAAAATTAAGGATGGAACCACCTTACGACCCAGCTATCCCACTCCTGGGAATTTTCCCAAAAGACTTAGAATCAGCGTATTACAGCGATGTGGCTTCAGCAATGTTTATAGCAGCTCAATTTACTACATTATGGAACCAACCCAGATGCCCCTCACTTGACCAGTGGATACAAAAGCTTTGGTACATATATACTATGGAATACTACTCGGCCATTAGAGAGGACGATATTATGGCTTTTGAAATCAAATGGATGGAGATGGATAGAATTATGCTTAGTGAAGTCTCCCAAGCTCAGAGACTCAAGGGCCGAATGGTTTCTCTCATC
>PVKS010033760.1:0-21451 GCA_004027875.1 Aplodontia rufa | reverse complement strand
TGAAGAATACAAACAATAACAAATGCTAGAGGGGTTGTGGGGAGTAAGGAACACTAGCACACTGTTGGTGGAATTGCAGACTGGTCCAGCTGCTCTGGAAACAGTGTGGAGACTCCTCAAAAAATTAGGGTTGGATCCACCATACGATCCAGTGGTCCTTCTTCTGGGAATTTTCCCAGAGCAGTTAGAATCAGCACATCACAGCGACACAGCAATATCCATGTTCACAGCAGCTCAATTTACAATAGCTAAATTATGGAACCAACCCAGATGCCCTCACTGGATGAATGGATCGGAAAGCTCTGGTATATATATACAATGGAGTTCTACTCAGCTATTAGAAACAATGATATTGCATCTATTGAAGGTAAATGGATGGCATTGGAAGAAATCATGCTGAGCAAAATTAGCCAAACACAGTCAAGAGCAGAATGATATTCCTCATTTGTGGAGACTGGTCCTAAACCCAGGCTCAGGAGTAAAGCAGACAAACTGGTGTTTTAGGTCCATAGAACAAAAACGCAAAATGTTAATTTTTTTTTAAGAGAGAAGGACAGTAAGAGAGAGAGAGAGACAGAGAGAATCAATTTTTATTGAGTTTTTCACCTGGCTTTCATTGCTCTGACACTGAGTTGTGTATGTGGGTTGCTGGGGTTTGAACCTGTGTACTTGCGCATGCCAGGCAAGTGCTGTAACCACCAAGCCACCACTCCAGCCCCAAAGGTTAATATTTTTGAGATACAGTTGCAAGATACTTCATAAGATATTTGAACAAGCTATGCTTCATACTTGTACAAAAACATAAAAGTTTAATCCCATTGTCAAATATTTTGAAGAACAACAAGGGATGATAGGAAGAGAAGAGAAGGGGAAATATTGGAACTGAGATAAAGCAAGGTCCATTCCAAGTGGTTATAAATGTCACTGTCTGTACTATAGCCATATATATAAAAAATGTTCTTCATAGGTATAAGAATATGTCAATGTATTGGGGTTTTTTAGGAACAATATAGGACCCAGAAGAAAGGCAAGGGATCAGGGGATGGGAGGAGGGATGTAGAGGGATGTGTGTGGGGTGTATTGAACAAATTGTATCACTGAATTGCGTTCATTTAGGGATATGTAACAGATAATCCCAACATTATAATGTCAAACTATAATACACTAATAAAAAATAGAGAAAAAATCAATGAAAAAACTTTCAAATACTAAACATGTCTTGCAGTATGAGCTAAATTTTTCACATGCTCATCTCTCATCAAAATAATTTCCAAAGTTTTCTTTAAGTCATTTGATATTGCACTAACAGTTCTTTGATATACTTGTTTATTCATAATCAAACTAGATTGGGATTATTTAACTAAAAATGGCTTGAATTTTTTAAGGGCAACATTAATGCAGTAGGTTTGTGGAAATGTAAATTTTAACAGAAGGTTCCATTCCTGCCATTCATATCTATTTTCATAGCATTTATCTTTTAACTAACTGTCCCGTGTCGTTTATTGTCCCTTGTCCCTTCAAGTTCCCATCCCTCTCCCATGTTTTTTTTTTTTTTTTAAGATGGGGCGGGGAGAGGAGAAAGGGAGAGAGAGAGAGGATCCATTTTATTTATTTTTTCATCTGGCTTTACTTTTTCTGACACTTAGTTGTATATGGGATGCTGGGGTCTGAACCTGAGTTCTTGCGCATGCCACGCAAGCACTCTAAGCACTGAGCCATGGCTCCAGCTCTCCTATGATCTTTTTTTTGACAAATTCCTGATAAGAGTTGTCCACAAGAACTGCCTTTGCTCCTATACTGTCTAACTCTCTCAACCCTGGGCAACCGAGATTCTCCCCGCACTGCTCCTGCATTTGTTGGGATAGAGATTCAGCTAATTCTAACAGACTTCTTCAAATAGTACCCAGGGTTTGTTTTTGGATCTGTGATGTTAGGATTCTCCTCACTGTTCCATCTTCCATAGGCACATGATCCAAATGATTCATCACTGTGTCCACATGCCCCAGTAAAGGGGATGGGGCAGGAGAGGTCCTTCCACCCCTTATAACACTGCTGTCATTCATATTATCAATAAGCTGTACTCATACCCTGCTATTATTATTATTTTGAACAAAGTTATCTAAATTAATTAAGAATAAGAAAAATAAAATATTTATTTCCATGTATTCTTTTTCTAACACTCTTCCTTTACATAGATCCAAGTTTCTATATTTACATTGTTTTTCTTCTTTTTGAAGAACCTCCTTCAGTAATTCTTGCAAAACTCCACTGGTGACAAATTCCCTCAATTTTTGGTTGAGAAAGTGTTTATTTTTATTTTCCTTTAGAGGAAATTTCATTGGATGCATTCTAGTTTCATGGTCTTTTTTTTCCCCCAACCCTTTCAATATTTCAGCCCATTCTCTTCTTGTTCATGTGATTTCTGAAGAGAAATCCAATGTTGCTCTTTTTTTTTTCTTCTGTAGGTAAAGTGGCTCCCCTATTTCCACCAGCTTCTTCCAAGATAATTTTCCTTCTTCTTCCTTTACTGCAGTTTGACTGGGACAATACAAATGTGGATATGTTGGGTTTTATCCTTCTTAGTGCTCTTTGAACTTCTGGTCTGTGGTTGGTGTAGCATAAATTGTAGGAAATGCTGTCCTTATCACTTAAAACAGCGTTCTCCTCCTTTCTCTTTTTTCCTTCTGGTGCCCCTATTCCATATATCCTACTGCTTTTGTAATTGTCCCACAGTTCTTGGATACTCTTTTCCTTTTTTTTTTTCCTTCTTTTTTCTTCTCTTTGTTGGGAAGGGCCTATGTTCTTTTAAATAAGTAGGTAGATAGATGAATACAGATATATAACTAGTTAAGTTCCATTTTTTTTTAAAGAGTCCTTTTCCCTATTGAATTATTTTTGAATTCTTGTCAAAAATCAACTGGCCGTAAATGCACTCACTCTGTTCTTCTGCATTGATTTGTTCATCTGTCTTCATGACAATACTACACTGTATAGATTTCTGAAATTTCATAATAAACTTGAAATCAGGCAGCATAAGTACTCCAGTTTTGTTCTTCTTTACAACATTCTTGGGATTGGCTATTTTTGTTGTTTTTCATATTCATCTAAATTTTAAGATCCATTTGTCAATTTCTGTATATAACCTATTGGAATTTCCTTAGGAATTTTGTTGACTCTTGTTTAATCTGGGGAGTATTGCATCTTAACAAAATGAACTCTTGCAATTCATGAATGTGACATGTGTCTCCATTCATTCAGATCTCTGATTTCTTTCAACAGTTTTTTTAAAAGAGAGAGGGACAGTGAGAGAGAGAGAGAATCAATTTTATTAAGTTTTTCATGTGGCTTTCATTAAAACACTCCATTGTGTATGTGGTGCTGGGGTTTGAACTCTGGTCGGTCCTCTCAAGCCAGGCAAGCACTGTAACCACTGAGCCAATGCTCCAGTCCCTCAACAGTGCTTTATAGTTTTCAATTTATAGATCTTATCCTTTCTTCACCAGCTTTATTCCTAAATAACTTATTCTTTGAATGTTACTGTAAATGTAAATGCTTTCCTCATTTCAGAATGGAATTGTTATATTGGTCTTATATCCTGTGGCCTTGATAATCTCACTTCTCAGGCCACGTATTTTTTGTTTTGTTTTGTTTATACTACATTCCCTAGAGTTCTTGCAGGATGGAGGAGGGAGAATTAGGATTCTCCCCAGGATAAAAATCCCCCTCTATGCCAATGTCAGTCATAGCAGCTCTAATTTCATATATTTTATTGAGGTTCAGCTTAAAAAATTACTTGAATACAAATAATCTATGTCACCGTCCTTTCATTTTGCAGATGAGGAAACTAACTGATCTCAGAACCTCTGAGCAAATTTTATGTGTGGTTTAAAACAAAAAATTACACTCAGGGCTTCTTCTGGGGGAAACAGCAACATGGGGAACCCAAGCAGGGCATCCATGACATGGCCTCAGCCCTAGATAACTAAGTATATACACATTTGTTCTTGAATGTTTGATAATGTTTCCCCCTCAATTGTAACTCTATATCATCTAATAAAAAATTAAAAAAATAAAAATAAAAAACAAAAAAATACAAAGACAGAGAATGACACAGAGATACAAAGGAAAGAAGTGGCATTCATTGTTCCAAACGAAACATTTTGTTCTCTCATTATAAAGATTAATTCATGCAGATACAACTATTCAGGTTTATGCAAATTTCATAGAAGAAAAGTATGTAAATTTGTCGTTTTCCTTATCTGAAATTGGAGCTTCATTTGAAAAGGTTGAAAGCCTGCGTAATTACACTGCTATTAAATGTCGCATGGCCTGCTATCACGCAGGTTAGGCCAAGTGGCTGTGTAACTCAAGTGTTGTTATTTGCAAACCTGCTCTTGGGAGGCCCCTAAGGATATTATTACAGAGATACCAGCCCTTCTGACTTCATTGCTATTAATGTCAGCAAGCCAGGGAATCTCTGTCTTGTCTTTCCTGTTTATTCATAGAGTATAGTGGTAATTAGCAAAAGTCTTTCCTTTCATGTATGAATGTTCCTACCTTTGAATTTATATCTCATGTAACATTTTAATAATCCTTTTCATACGCAAAGCTCATTTAAAGTGTACAATAGCCAATGTGTTATTAACTTTCTTTGTCAGAGAGAAGTTAGTGAAAGTTGAATACTAATAAGCAGAGAAAGAAAACCACTGGGACTCTCAATTATTAATAGGAGTTACACCCAGAGACTTTTGACACTGGATACAGGCAGTGAAAAGTCTTATTTTAAAATGGCATGAGACTGACAGCAAAAGTGCTCTGAAAATCCCAAGCAAAATGATGGGAACAGAATAGAGAATCCACTCTTTATTTTTTAAATATAGAGCAGTCTTCCACTTAATATGGGGAAGAAAGACCAATCAAAGTTGTTACATAGTAATGTATGGCCATGAATTTTTGTCATTAAATTGACTGTATTTAGGCATTGTTGTAGACAGTAAGTCTCTTTAACAGAACAGAATGAAATTGCTGCTTGTTATGAAGTATAAAGTGAAAGTTGCTGTTTTAAAATTACCATTTTTTGTTAATATGTTACCAGGAGGGTGTCAGAAAGCAGCTGAAAAGAAGAAAGAGGGTCACTTGCCAACAAGATACTAGAAATTTTGACATGAGAATTTTCACTTAGAAACAATGTTGCACATGACAAAATATACGACTATAGATCTCCCTTGCATCTGAAAACAGAAAACTTATGCTCCATGTTCCAAGAAAATGTTCAGAATATATGGAGAATGTTCATATGGAGAATCACAACCTCTCATAAATTTTAAATGTAGCACGGGAGGGATATAAATATAACTAAGATGTTTTAAACTGGCAGCGCAAAATAAGTTTATCAGTCATTTTAGAATTTAGAAACATTTTAGGTCTCATTTGGTGGCCTTAAAATTATTTAAAATCTATTAGGATCACGTACACCAGTGTCTTCTTTTTCTTTTGATCAATTTCTAAAGACATAAAAACATCCTCTAAGATAGTTCACAAAATCTATTTATTTTTATAACAATGTTGTTTTTTCCTTATTGGCCTGCATGTTTGAAGTACCCACTATATTTCTGTACCTGGAATGTGGGAGTGGGTCACTGCCAGGCCTCAGGCATTTAAAACAGGGCCATCTCTGCAGAGAGCATGCTAGACCATGGGAAGGTATAATGCCTAGCAGTGGAAAGACTGGATCAAATGACAGGTGTAAAGTTAATTTGAAAGATTTTATTTTGAGATAATTGAGATAATTGTTGATTGTTTGCAGGTGGAAGAAGTAATGTAGACAACCTTAAACACTTTTTCCGAATTTTCGTTAACAGAAATATCTTGCAAAACTATAGTACAGTATCAATGCTAGAATATGGCATTAATATATTCAAGGTACAGAATATTTCTGTCACCACAAAGTTTTCTCATGTTGCCCTTTTATTGCTATATACACTTCCCTCATGGACCAAACACAAATTAGAACCCATTTCTAGAATTCATTTCAAGAGTGTTAGATAAATGGAATTATACAGTATGCAAACTTTGGGGATATGTGTTTTCATTCAGCATGATTCTCCAGAGATTCATACAAGCTGTTGTGTGTACCAATAATTGATTCCTGGGCTATGAATATAGTTCATTTGTAAAGCATATGCATAGTATGCACAAGACTCTGGTTTAATCCCCAGAAACACACACACACACACACACACACACACACACACACAGTTCATTCCTTTTTACTGGTAAGTAGTATTCCATGATATGTATGTTTCAGTTTATTCAATTGTTCAGCTGCTGAAGTAAGTCTGGGTTGTTCGGTTTCCATCTATTGCATAAAGCTGCTATGGACAGAAGTATTTGTATGAACATAATTCTTCACTTTCCTGGGGAAAATGCTGAGGAGTATAATTGTTGAGTTGTGTTTAATTGCATATTCAGTTTATTGAGATTGAACAAACTTCTCCAGGGTGGCTACAACATGTTATCTTTTCACTAGCCATGTTTCTTGGTGTTAACAGCATTTGGATCATCACTATGTTTTATTTTATTCATCCTTAAAGGCATGTTTGATTCCTCACTGTGGCTGGAATTTGCATTCTTCTAACGGTGAGTGACGTTGGACACCTTTTCATATGCTTTTTTGCCACCTGTGTGCGTCTCTTCGATGACATATCTCGGTATGTGTTTTGCCCATTTTCTCCTTGGATTCTTTTTCTGAATTGCTGGCATTTGCGACTTCTTGATCTGTTCTAGACAGCAGTGCACTGATGGATGTGTGGTTTGCATATTGTTTTTCCCAATCTTAGCTTGTCATTTCATCATCTTAATAGTTTCTAATTATGTAAGTTTCTAATTATGTAACAGCACAAATTTTTAATTTTGATGAAGTTCAATTTTCTTTTTATGGACTGTGCTTTTTATAATTTTGGTACTGGGGATTATAGGCGTGTGCCACTGCACCTGGCCAATTTTACAATTTAAAATTCAAATTCATTTTTATTATACTTATTAATGTATATTAATTGTATAAAGTAAAGTGTTTCATATGACATTTATTAGGCTCTGCTCAGGTCCACTCACTTCTACCTCATTTACCCTCACCCTCTGCCCTTCCGCCAAGTTCCCTTCCCTTCTTCAATATCCCTCTTCTACTTTTAGGTTGTCTATTTTTTTCTTCTTCCAGTTCCCATATATGAGAGGAAACACACAATACTTGTCTTTCCTATGTCTGCCATATTTTTTAATATGACAATCTCCTCTTCTATCTTTTTATCCTACAAATGACGTGATATCATTCTTCTTTATGGCTAGGTAATAGTCCACTGTGTATATACACCTTATTTTCTTTATACATTCACCTGCCGACAGGCACCTAGGCTGACCCATAGCTTGCTTGCCTGCTGTGAATAGTGCCGCAATAAACATGGCAGGTACCTTTTTGTATGCTGACTTCATCTCTTTCTGATAAGTACCCAGGAGTGGTATAGCTGGATCATACGGTAATTCTATCTTTAGTTTTTCGAAGAATCCCCATACTATTTTCTACTGATTTATATCCCCACCAACAATATCCAAGGGTTCCTTTTACTCCTTATCTCACCAGAATTTGTTAATCTTTGGTTTTTTGAGAATAGCCATTCTGACTGGGATGGAGAGGGAACTTCAGTGGAGTTTCGATTTGCATTTTCCTGAAGGCTAAAGACATTGAGCATTCTTTCACATATTTATTGACCATTTGTACTTGTTATTTGGAGAAGTGTCTGATCAGATCATTTGCGTATGTTTTTAAAGTTAGATTACTTGTTCTTTGGTTGCTCAGGGTTTTGAGTTCTTTATACATCCTGGATGTTAACCTCTGTCAGATGGCAGAGTTTTCTCCCATTCAGTCGGCTTTGTCCTCACTCTGTCATTTCTTTTGCTTGCAGAAGCATTTTAGTTTGATGCAACCCATTTGTCAGTTCTTGCTTTGTTTCCTGAGCTGTTGGAGTCCTAGTCAGCACTCATTGCGGGGTCAATACCTTGAAGTGTTTGGCCTGTTTTCTTCCCGTAGCTTCAGTTTCAGGTCTTACATTAAGATCTTTGCTCCACTTGACTTAATTTTTCGTCAGAGTGTGAGGGGGACCTAGTGTCAGTCTTCTACAGGAGAACATGCATTTTTCCAAGCAGGCTTTGTTGAAGACGCTGTCTTCTCAGACGTATTTTTGGCACCTTTGTCAAGAATCCCTTGGCTGTGGATGTGTGGGTTTATTTCTGGCTCCTCTATTCTATTCATGGCCTTCATGTTGGTTTTTATGCCATGCTGTTTTTGTTAACATGATTCTGTAGCATATTTTGAAATCAGGCATTACGACACCTCCAGCATTGCTCTTTTGATGAGGATTGCTTCGACTATCCCAGGTCTTTGGTGCTTCCATATGAATTTTACGACTGGTTTTTTTTTTTCTAGTTCTGTGAGTCATGTCATTTTGATGGGGATTTATTGGGGCTTGCATTGATTCTGTAGATAGATTTTAGTAGTAGGGTCATTTTAGCAATATTAATTCTCCCACTGCATTAACACGGGAATTATTTATATCTTCTTTGCCATCTTCAATTTCTCTCTTCAGTGTCTTATAATTCTCATTGTAGAAGTCTCTCAATCTTTGGTTAGATTTATTCCTAGATTACTTATTTATTGAGGCTACTGTGAATGGGATTTCTTTCTTGATTTCTTTCTTAGAGAGTTCATTGTTGGTATAAAGAAAAGCTATTGATTTTTGTATGTTGATTTTGTAAAATCCTGCTGCTTTGCTGAATTTGTCAGTTCTAAGAGTCTTGATGACGGGAGTCTTTAGGATTTTCTAAGTATAGAATTGTATCTGCAAACAGGAAAATATTGACTTCCTCCTTTCAATTTGTATCCCTTTTCTTTCTTTCTTTGCTTAATTGGTCTGGCTAAAGATTCAAGTACTATATTGAGTAAGAGTGGTGAGAATGGATATCCTTGTCTTATTCCTGATTTTAAAGGGTATGCTTTCAGTTTTCTCCTATTCAATATGATGTTGGCTATGGGTTTGTCAATATGTATACATCTTTATTAACTTGAAGTATGATTTTTGTATATCCAATTTATTCAGAGCTTTTATCATGAAAGGATGCTGAATTTTATCAAAGACTTTTTCTCATCTATTGAGATGATCATGTGCTTTTTATCCTTGATTCTGTTTATGTGCTATATTGCATTTTTTTGATTTTTGATGTTGAAACATCCTTGCATCCCTTTCATGAAATCACCTTGACTGTGATGTATGAGTTTTTTTTTTAAAGAGAAATAACTGTATTTAGTTTTTCACATGGCTTTAGTTGCTCCAACACTTAGTTGTGTACGTGGTGCTGGGGTTTGAACCTGGGTCCTCATGCTCGCCAGGCAAGCGCCGAAACCACTGAGCCACCGCTCCAGCCCATGTATGAGTTTTTAATGTGCTGATGAATTTGATTTGCTGGTATTTATTGAAGACTTTTGCATCAAAGCTACTGGTCACAGTTTTGTTTTTGTTGTATCCTCATAGGGTGTCGGTAGCAGCCTAATACTGACTTTTGCAGAATGGGTTTGGAAGGATTCCTTCCTCTTCTATTTTATGGAATAGTTTCAGTAGCTGTTAATTCTTCTTTAATAATATTCTTCATTTTCAGTTTGTGCTTGTATTTGTAGTGAGGTGAGTTTCTTGCAGGTAGCATCTCATTGGGTCTTGCTTTTTAATTGAGCCAGCATCTTTTAGTTGGAGAATTAAGACTATTAACATTCAGGGTTCTTATTTAAAGGTATGTAGTTGTTCCTTTTTTTTTTTTTTTTTTGGCCTGGTTGTTTTAAATATTCTGTTTGTGTCTTTCTTTTTTCATCATATTTGATAATTTTCTGCATTTACAATTTTCAATTCTTTTCTAAATCTCATTTGCTTATCTACTCATGTAATGAGAACTTATTCTCTCCCATGCTCTTGTGATTACGCTTATCTTTCTTCCTCTTCTGGGCATAGCATTTCCTTAAGCACCTCCTGTAGTGCTTCTTCAGTGGTTGTGAATTCCGTCAGTTTATGCTTATCATGGGAGGTCTTTATTTCTCCAACGATTCAGAAAGAAAACTTTGCTGGCCATAGAAACCTGGCAGTTATTTCCTTTCAGGAATTGAGATACATCATTCCTTTCCTTCCTGGACTTTAGAGATTCTACTGAGAAATCTGCTGTTGTTCTGACAGGTTTATCTTTAAATGTGACTCAGTGTTTCTCGTAGAGCTTTTAATAATCTTCCTTTGTTCTTTGCTTCAGGCAGTTTAATTATAGTATGCCATGAAGAGGTTCTTTCCTGGCCATGTCTATTTAGGGTTCTAGAGGCCTCCTGTACCTGGATGTCCATGTGTTTCCCAAGATTTGGGAAATTTTCTGCTATGCATACATTTGATCATTTAATGGTGTCCCAGAGATCTTATATATTAAACATTAAAAGAAGAAAAAAGTAAAACTACAAAAACAAACAAACAATTAAAAAAAAAACCTCCCAGAAATAGTAAAAAAGGAATTAAAAAAAATAAAATTTTTCTTTCCTCCAAGGTGTTCAGTTGTATGGGCAAGAATGAATGTTTGCAACCTGTGCTGATCACAGTTTCTTTCATTGTCTTGTTTGGCTATGTGCCCCTTGGAAAGAGCAAACCCTGGGGTCTATTCACCCCTTCTCCTTTTCTTTGTAGTACTTTCCAGGTGATCAGCAGGAGTGGTCAGTAGCCAACGCCAGTTGGAATACCTCTCAGCTGGACTGGACACCAGAGTGAACTGGGGTGGAATGCAGAAATCCCCAGGCATAGATTTACTTATTTGGTCTACACACTCCAAGGGCAGGGCTGATGCTGAGAGTTGCAATGTACTGAGGACTATATGCCTTTTGTGCTGTGGATTCTCAGGACAGGGAGAGGCTATAAAATCACAACTATCTGTGCAATAGGAAAGAGTGGTGGGTCTGCACAGTCCCTCACCCACAGCTCTGGTGTTCCAAGACTTAGCCCTGCAAGAAGACACTACTGTCTGCTTGTTCCCCTGGAATCTTCCATTGGTTTCTCATACAAAAGGGAAACATTCTCCATTGTTTTACATGTTGGAGTCCAGTTTCCCACCACAGAGAATTCTGAGTGGGTTTGTGTTAGAGGCTCTCCTCTGGGACCAAAATGACTCTCAAGGAAGCCCCCACATTGAGTCAGTAAAATAATAGCGCTGCAAGGACTTAGAGGCAGTAAAATGCAGGGGCCTTTGACTCCCAACTCAATAAACTCAGACAAGACCTTCTCAGGATGGTCTTCTGCTATGTACAAGAACATTCTGAGAAGTGCAGAGAACTTGAGAGCCAGTTCACTATGCGAACCTCAGCACTACTGTCTGTTTAGACTATATTTCTGCAAGGTACCAAATCCTGTGCAAATGATGCTCACCAGGACTGTCCGTCCTTCACTCCACCCCTGACCCTTCCATGCTGCCCCGTGGTCAGTGCTGGGATGTTCTGCTTCACCCTCTGTTCCACCACCCAGAGTTGCTCCAAGTCTCTGTTCACTATTGAACTTCAGGATTCTCCCGCAGTCACCCACCTTGCAAAACAGTGGTTCTCCAGTTGTTTTATTCTATCTTGTGGAAAAACAGATGAGTGTTGCATGCCTCTAATCCACCGTCTGAAATCTCAATTAATAACCATTTTTATTATCAAATTTTGATTCATGAAGAGTTTATTTTGGCATAAGTTGTGTAAACATGACTAATGAATTTAGCATTTTCTCGAAGATCTCACACTTGTTATATAGTAAATTCCCATATCTTTTGGACTTTATATATGAATTCTGTTCCATTATCTTTCTATTTGCACATGATATGATTTCCAAGTGTTGGTAATGTTTACCGTTTTGTCATGAGAAATGAGTGTACATCTATTCATTTTTAATCTTCTATTCACATCTTACGATAACAAAGATAATTAATTTCTCAGCTTATTATTTGAATAAATCATAAGCAAAGCATCACTCTTTCAAATACAGTTTAACACCTATCACTGAGTATTATATTTATATTAAATCAAATTAATAAAAATTCTAACAGAAAAAAATGTAAAAACACAGGATACTTGGAAAATGTTTAATATTGTAGCATCAGTGAATAAACTTACAATACTAAATTTAGTTACCCTACTGAAGACCTCTGACACAACAAAATTCTTTTGCAGTTTTATGGCCTCCTCCAAGGAATGATTGGTAATTATGTTTAGTGCAGTAAATGGTGATTTTCTGATTGTACTGCTGCTCCAGTTCATTAGGACGAAGCTACAATGAGCTTGCGCATTTTGAATTAGATGCAGAAGGGTGTCAGTAATAAATGAACCTTGGCACCATTTCCAGATTGGCTTGTGAAAACCCAAAGGCACCCTTTGTCCAGAGTCATTTCTTTAACTACTAAAGAATTAATAATGTTTCTGGTGTTTAGAAAATGAATATGTAAACACTGGAACACTGGAGAGCAACTGTTATATTTTAATCACAGGGTCAGTAAACACGAATCATCACTTGTTCAAAGATCTAGCTGTTTGTAAGAGGAGACTGTTTCCCATGGCCTCCCAGCGCGAGTGCAAATAGAGCTGGTTACGGTTATCAACCTCAAGCCCTCATGGTTTTTATGTCATAATATTTCAGATGAGTCCTTTTTCAAAACATGTAGCTAGATTATAATTTGAAATCCAAGTTGACAGTCTATTTCAAGAAATCGGTTTAACTTGTCTATATATCATAATCATAATGTTTAGATTCATTCCTATAGTATGATATTGTACTTTCTACCTTCTTGGCTTTTGTTCCTCCCTCAACCTTTTCTTAAGAGAGGACAGTGAGAGAGGGAGAGAGACAGAGAGAATCAATTTTTATTGAGGTTTTCACATGGCTTTCATTGCTCTGACGCTTAGTTGTGTACGTGGTGCTGGGGTTTGAACCCATGTACTCGCGCATGCCAGGCAAGCACCGTAACCACCGAGTCACCGCTCCACCACCCAACTCTTTTTTAATCGCTTGAGCTTTTTATATCCATTTTTTTCCCTTTAGTGATCTGGAAATCACTGCTATATTTGACTGAAAAACTAAAAGTAGTCACTATCTCACTGCACACCCCACCCCACTTGCTGTCTTTCACATTACTTCACGTTATTTTTACCAGTTCCATAGTAACAATTCTTCATTTTCTTATTTTTTACATGATTTATTGCTTATTTGCTTTACCCATATTGCTTTATTCCTATTATTTTTATATCCTCTCTTTACTCTGGCTTAAATGTCCTAAATTGCATACTTCTTCCTAAACTACATTGTTTTATAAATCTCTCCTCAGAGTCCTGAGAGTAATACAAAATAATTTTATTCCTTATTTATTTAGAAGGGATTTTTTTCTTCCTTACTCTTGAAGACTGTTCATCTGGGTATAGTTTTGTTTTCTGTTTTGTACCAAGGACTGAACCCAGGGGCACATCCCTGACCCTTTTTTCATTTTGAAACAGGGTCTCACTAAGTTGCTTAGGGCCTCACTAAAAATTTCTGATGCTGACTTTGAACTTGCAATCATCCTGCCTCAGCATCCTGAGCCACTGCAATTACAGGCATGCTTCACAACACCCGTCCTGGTATAGATTTATAGGCTGAGAAGTATTTTCCTTCAACATGTGAAACTGATTATTCTATCATCTAAAGACTCAATCAGTTGAATTTTTTCCCCATTATAAAAACATTGTCTTCTCCCTTTGGTGTCTTCTAAATTTTTCTTTTCATCTTTGTTATTGTGTACTTTGATAAAAATGAACCAATTCTGTATTTTATTTATCCAGCACGGACATTAGTGCTCCCTTAGTGTGAAGAGTCTCCTTCCTTCCATTACAGAAAATTAGCAGCCATTTTTCACTCTTCAAATATTGTGACTTCTAGAACTGTTTCGGGATGTGTATTTGACCTGTTCACCATACCTTTCATATTTTATAGCACTTCTGTGTTTTCTGCATCTTTGCACAACCTTCTCCGTGATATCCGGAGAGCCATCTTCTGGGTCACTAATGCCCTTTTCCCTGTTTAACCATTGTCTAAGTTTTAAGTTCCAATTACTATATTCCTCTCTAAAAGTCTGTTGGTTCTTTTTCAACTCTGCCTCTTCTTTTTTCATGTGGCTTATGCATCATCATGATTTCTATTGCTTCTTTCATCTCTTTGATCTTTTCAAACAAATTCATATTATTGCTTTTTGGAGATTGTTCTGTTACTTCAAGTTCTTTGCCTGGCAGTTCTCTAGTTTTTTATGCCTGGTGACTCTTCCTCATGCTAGATCATCTCTTGCCTTGTTTATAAGTTTTTATTGTTACCAAAACAGCATGGTATTGGTATCAAAACAGAATGGAAGACAAATGGAACAGAACAGAAGATACTGAGACAAACCCACAAATCTTTAACCATCTGATATTTGATAAAGGGGGCAAAAGCATAGTGTGGAAGAAGGACAGCCTGTTCAACAAATGGTGCTGGACAAAGTGGACAGCCATATGCAGACAATTGAAATTATATCCTTACCTCTCACCTTGCACAAGAACCAATTCAAAATGGTTCAAGGATCTTGAAATTAAATCAGCAACTATACAATTGCTTGAAGAAAAAAATAGGATCAACACTACATGATATAGGTGTTGGCACTGCCTTCCTTAACAAGACTCCCATAGCGCAAGAATTAAAGCCAAGAATAAATGAATGGGATGCCATTAAACTAAAAAGCTTCTGCACAGCTAAAGAATTAATAAAGAGTGTCAAGAGAGAACCTATAGAATGGGAGAAAATCTTTGCCTGCTACACCTCAGAAGGCTAATATCCAGAATATACAAAGAACTCAACTGAACACCAAAACCACAAATAATCTAATCAATAATGGGCTAGGGAGCTAGATAGAAATTTCTCAATGGAGGAAGTCCAAAAAGCCCATTAGCATATGAGAAAATGCTCTACATCACTAACAATCAGAGAAATGCAAATCAAAACTTCACTGAGATTCCACCTCACTCCTGTCAGAGTGGCAAAAATGAAGAATATGAACAATGACAAATGCTGGAGGGGTTGTGGGAAGAGAAGAACACTTTCACATTGTTGGTGGGACTTCAAACTTGTACACCACTCTGGAAAGCAGTGTGGAGACCATTCAATAAACTAGGGCTGGAACCACCATATGACCCAGTTATCCCACTTCTGGGTATTTTCCCAAAAGAGTTAGAATCGGCTTATTACAGAGATTCAGCTTCATCAATGTTTATAGCAGCTCAATATACTATAGCTAAACTAAGGAACCAACCCAGATACCCCTCACTGGATGAGTGGATTAAAAAACTGTGCTATATATATACAATGGGCTATTAGAACGATATCATGGCATTTGCAGCCAAATGGATGGAGATGGAAAAAAATTATCCTGAGTGAAACATCCCAAACTCAGAGACTTAAAGGCTGAATGTTTTCTCTCATATGTGGAAGCTAGAATATAATCGGAAACAATCTGAAAGTTGGCTAAGCTCATAATAACCTCAACGTGGGTGAATTTTTACACAAGCAGGGGGAACCTTGCCTATGATGCTGGGGGATGAAGGGAGGGGGTAGGGAGGGGGATGGGAATAAGAGGGTCATCAAGACAGCTGGAGGGAGGGAGTCAGGGGGGGTCATCAACCCAGTGGGGAACCTTCGACTTCCATGATAAGCCCAACTAACATGGGGGTAAAGTAGGGTAAACATGGGATCGGGGAGAACTCAAAGTGGGGAGCCCATGAATGGGCATCAGCCTCAGCTTGCTCTGTCATTAGGCGTGTGTTCATGATTATGTGGCAACGATTCCCTCCTATATATATAAGGCTATGTTTAATGAATAATAAAAAAAGAACCCCCCAATTTTTATTGTTACTTAACTTTAATGGGTTTTGAGATAATATATCTCATGGTGTAGAAAAATCTCCATGGAGCATTTTGTGGGTTTTTTTATCCCCTACTCATTACCTGAATTGTTTCACAAGTTACAGATCACTTTTTTTTTTAAAGAGAGAAAACAAGGGATAGAATGAGAGAGAGAATCAACTTTATTTTTCATCTGTATTTTTTGTTTATCTGATACTTAGTTGTGTACGTGGTGCTGGGGTTTGGACCCAGGTCCTTGCACATGCCAGGCAAGCACTGTACTGTTGAGCCACTGCTCCAGCCCTGCAGATTACTTTTTATGAATATCTCACACCATGGGGCAGAATAAGTTTAGATCTTCCAAATTTTCCACAGCAATGGTTCAGTGGTCATAAAGTTTTAACCTCTTAGAGGAAACAACATACCCTCCCACTTCTCAAATTCGGGCAAATGACCAACCACCAGATGGAAGATTTGCATCTTCCCAAAACTTCAGGGGTAAAGGGTTTTTGTGTGTCCTTATCATAGAAACAGCATCTCTTTGGGGATCCTGCCTTTATTCAGTGGGGGCACAGTTCCATTTTTATTTTAAGAGAGGAGAGGGAGAATGAGAGTGAGAGAGAAAGAGAACCAATTTTATTTATTTTTCCATTTGGCCTTTGTTTCTCTGACAGTTGTGTATGTGGTGCTGGGGTTTGAACCTGGGTCCTTCTGAATGCCAGGCAAGTGCTCCAACCACTGCTCCAGCCCCTGAGTTTCAGTTATTATTTGGGCCCAAAATTATATCCCAAAGTTGTTAATCAACTCCCCAGAAGGACAATGAAACTCCAAACCCTCTCTGTTAGACCTGGTTATAACTTACCCTTCTGGCGATGGTGGACTAGGTCATTTAGACCAACTCTTCTACTGAAGATAACTAAAAAAAAAAAAAAAAAAAAAAAAAAAAAAAAAAAAAAAAAAAAAAGGATAAAATACAATGATGATCTTATTGAAACCACCAAACACATTTAAAAGATATTGAGAGAAAACTGGGGCAAGATCCAGAGTAGAAGATAAAAACAGAGATTCGTTTTTGCCCCAGGAGCATTTGTTGTTCCAGAAAAGGTCCACGAGAAGAGGCAGATATGTAAAACTCAGATCCCACATTAAAGAAGTTCTCACTGTTCCAGCTGCTGAGAGTGCTGTCAGCAGACAGCCTTTGGCTATCATGCTTTTCGGAGATGGTCTCAGCTGCAGGGAACCTGGCCAGGATCATACCCTTCCTAGCATAGATAACGTCCAACACTGATTGACACGGAGATAGAAAAGCCTGACAATTTTGTTCCTACTTAAGAGAATGCCACTGAGCCATTTCCATGCAGCAGCCATTGGGCCTGCATCAGGGTCTCAGTCTCCATCTGCCTAACGCTGTTTCATTCCCCCCTCCCCTTCTGCAGCGACGGATCTCTGTGGCACTTCCCTCAAAACGCTGAATTCCAGCTGGCTCTGCAGGTTATCAAAGGCATTGCTGTTGTGGGTGGGGTTTTCGGTGAAATAAAGCTTTTGGTAGCTTTGAAGAGCTGGTGTGGAAAAATTGGAGCCCAGGACATAACTAAGGATCAACTATGACCCATAAAAATATAAAGTCCTGAGATTGGAACAGAGTGATCTGAGATGTCTGTTACATTCAGGCACTTGACAGCAGCACCACGATCCACCTTGGAGAATACTTACAAATCAATAAGGAAAAGAACGGTATCGCATTAGAAAAACGGTCAGAGAAGGCTAGGTCCTGAACTCAGTAGTCTTCAGGAAAATGCAAATTAAAACTATAATCAGATAGTTGTAAAAGGGAGTGGCTAAAATTTAAGACTAATAACACCAAGAGTTAATAATTATGTGAAGTAATAGGAGCATACACTTCTGGGGAAACTGGTAAAATCACTTTAGAAAATAGTTTGGTATTATCCACTTAATTTAAGATATTCATGCCCCATGATCTGGAAATTTCACTGCTATGTATGTTTCTATCCTTATGAATTTAGAGAAATTTATAATGATGCTCATGGAAGCACAGGAACTGCTCTTCCTAATGTTATTACTTATAGGATCTACAAAAATAAAAAATGTATAATTTGTGTCTCTTAACTGTAGAATATAAAACAAGTTCATTTTAAAATGAAATAAAAATAGTAATGGAGGGGCTACAGCGGTGGCTCAGCAGTTACGGCACTTGCCTGGCATGCACAAGGACCCGGGTTCAAACTCCAGCACCACGTACACAACTAAGTAGAGGAAAAACAAACAAAAACAGACAAAAAAATTAACATTTTTTAAAAAAGAAGATACGCAAATAGCCAAGAAACACAGGAAAAGATGCTCAATGTTACTAGTCATTAGGAAATGCAAATCAAAACTGTGAGATACCATCTCACAGCCACGAGAATGACAACTATAAACAAGAAAAACAGAAAATAAGTATTGGTGATGATGTGGAGAAACTGAAAACTCATGCATTGTTTTGGGGGATGTAAAAAGGTGCAGCCACTATGGAAAACAATGTAAGAGTCCCTCAAAAAAATTATTTATTTATTTATTTTAGAGAGGGGGGACAGTGAGAGAGAGAGAGAATCAATTTTATTTAGTTTTTCATGTGGCTTTCGTTGCTCTGACGCTCTGTTGCAGATGTGGTGCTGAGGTTGAAACCCCCATTCTCACCCATGCCAGGCAAATGACGTAACCGCCACACCACTGCCCCAGCCTGCAAATTAGTTTTTATATGCCAAGATCTATCTCCTCCCCCTGCCCCA
This sequence comes from Aplodontia rufa, assembly GCA_004027875.1. Classification (NCBI taxonomy): domain Eukaryota; kingdom Metazoa; phylum Chordata; class Mammalia; order Rodentia; family Aplodontiidae; genus Aplodontia; species Aplodontia rufa. The sequence goes on along the minus strand of PVKS010033760.1, from coordinate 2,670 downwards.
GTCTTTATTTTGAACAAAATTCTTCGTGTTTCTCTATTAACTTAGCTGGCAGCTACTACCTCAGCCGCCACAAGAGCTCCAGGGAGAAACCTGCAGGGATCCCTCTGGGGCAGTCTCACAGTCAGCGGGTGGAATGTGGGAACATTTCAATCACGCAACCACAGTGTGAAAGTTTAAGAGTTTATTACTCACAGATCCTCAAACTAGGCAGGGTGACCAGGGAGGGCGATACAAGTCCTCTGTCCCAAGTCTCTTGTAGGGACAACAACTGCATGCAGGAGAGAACGTCCCCTATTTAAGGGTCCTTTGGGGTGGGGTGTCTTAGTTTCCAGGGATTATTTTCTACTGGGGTACTTAAAACAACACTGGCAAAAAGAGCAGTTGAACAGTTTGATGTAAACCTGGGTTTAAAATAGGATTCCACAAAAGGATGTCTTAGATCTTGGTCAGCCTTTGCCAGACCTAGGCAGCAAATCAGCTATTATTTCACTCCTCCTAAGACACACCTCTGCCAGTTCCTCTAGGACTGATACAACATACGACAGCTGAATTTGAAGACTAGTCATCTTGCTATGTTCACACTGCTGTGACTTGAAGGATCTCCCGGTTTATATGAACTCACTGTTTCACTTCCATCAAATATTGGAATGTGGCTTTATTTTCTTCCCAATTTAGTTCAGCCTCAGTCCCAGATTAATATATAGCATTATCCAGTTGTTGTCTGGGTTAAGACAGACAACAAGTAAAGCTCAGGTACATGTCACCTAGGGAGAGGAGAGGTGGTAGAAAACTGGTGGAAAGATGGAGGGAACCAGCATTCACTGAGCACATCTCTAAAGCCATGCTGTTCATTATAAACAGGTTATGCCATTTGATATTTAATATTTATTTTATACAAGGTATAAATTATTTATTGTTTTGTAAATTAATAAGAGTCTTGGAGAGCTTTGATAACCAATTTATCCAAGTTAGCAAAGTTGCACGGAGTAAGGGAACACTTCAGAACGCAGCTGGTCTGCCTGTTCTGTCTTGGGTCCTGCTGGGGTGGTCGGCTCTGAGTGGATGGAACTTACTGGTAGCCACAGTGAAGTCAGAAGTCAGCCATTGCCTGAGAACCTGCAAATGGCACTTCTCATTCTTCATGTGCCTTTTCCCAGCTGCCATGACAAAGATGCTTCTCCTCCTGTATGCTTTCCCAGCAGGAAACAGGATTCACTCTCAACAGTTTGGCCCTGGTTCCTACATTAATCCTGACAGAGGATAAAGAGATTCAAAGTCTGTATTATAAAAGTTGGGGTTGTAGAATAAAACATCATGAATTCAATGATGATGATGTACAAATGTTAAGTTTACTCTTGCTGCCAAACAACAAAATAACGAGGATCATTGAGTTTGCATCCATCCAGACTTTGTGCTTACTTATTCATGAATGCTACACTGATTTCCCCCAACTCATGAAAGGTTTATAAGAGTACAAGAGGGAACATACTGAGAAGTTTTTAAATATTTAGTAATTGAATGGCAAGTTTTCAAATTATGCTGGAAAATTAAAGTCATCTTTCTTGTTTAGTGTAATAAACCTGCATTAGAATGTTGAAGCAGTTTGTTGCTTTGAAAAGATCAACATCCCTGTTTATGTCTTTAGAATCTTTCATTTTATGAAGATATGAAAAAAGTGAATGTGTTTCTAGATTTACATGAAGAAACCTTTGTTGGAATATCACTTCCTCCAACTTCTTCATCCCAAGATGACCTACTTAGCCATCCTTTAATCCTACTTGTCATAAGAAGCACCTGAGCATTTAAATACTGTTACCTCCTGGAAGATACTTCCAAGATTTGAACTTCATTCTTTTTGGTGCCATAATTTAGTTCCCAATGTTTGCTGAAGGTAAGAACCAGCTGTGATGGCTATTTTTTTTTTTTTTAAAGAGAGAGGGACAGCGAGAGAGAGAGAGAGAGCGAGAGAGAGAATCAAATTTTATTTAGTTTTTCATGTGGCCCTTGTTGCACCGACACTTTGTTGTGTACATGGTGCTGGGGTTCAAACCCGCACCCTTGCACATGCCAAGTAAGCGCTGAAACCACTGAGCCACCGCTCCAGCCCCTGTGATGGTTAATCTTGTATCAACTTTTCTGGGCCACGTGGTACCCAGAGACATGTTTAATATTATTTCTATAAGAGAGGATCTGGATGCGATGAACATTTGTTTATTGTGGTAGTGGAGGTTGAATTTAGGGCCTTTTGCATACTAGGCAAGGGATCCTTCACTAAGCTACATCCCTGCTCAAGGTCAACACTGAAATCAGCAGATCAAGTAGAGCAAATTATGCTCCTTAATGTGGGTGGACCTCATCCAATCCATTGAAGACAAGAATAAAAACTGAGTAAGAAATATCTCCTGCCTGTATGTCTTCAAGTTGGGCATCAGTCTTCTCCTGCCTTTGGATGCAAATCCTTTGGACTGGACAGTGCACCCTGCTTGCCAGGTTCACATTTCTTCAAACTTAGACTGGAACTATATACATTGCCTCTTGTGAGTCCCCAGCTTGTAGGCTACAGATATTGGACTTTTCAGCTTTTGTAATCCTATGAGCCAACTAACACACAATCACATCTGCCATTTCCTTATAATATTCTAAGGCTCTGCTGCTAAAAGAGGCGTTCTG
>PVKS010033759.1:0-11640 GCA_004027875.1 Aplodontia rufa | reverse complement strand
GCCCTGGATGCTGCCCTGGGTCTGTACCACCAGGATCCTCGTACGCATCCTCGTCCTCGACCCAGTGCCCCTGCAGCTTTGCCCTCATGATGGGAACTGTGTGCAGCCCCTCCCTGCTCAGCCTGGGCCCTGCCCTGGGCTTGGGAAGGAGGGGAGCCACCTTTGCTGACCTCTGAGCTGGAGCTTTGGCAGCCTGTGTGCTCTGCATCCCCAGCACCTGGCCCCAAATCCATTTTTGGCTGGCTTGAAAGCTGAAGACCCAAATCAGGCCTCTGTGGGCAGCATAAATGAGGGATTTGTCAGCCTTTTGGGGGGCATGCTGGGGGATCCAGCTAGGACCTTCCTTACCTGTCTTTTGTCACGACCTTTCGGGGTCTCCTCTGCTCCATGCAGCTCCACCTCCTTCACACAGTGGGACAGTGATCCAAGGCTCCTGTCCCTACAGTCTGCATGGGTGGCCAATATCACCACGCTCTGTTTTTGCTTGTGCAGGGCTTCCCCTGGAACCCAGAGGCCAGGGACAGCCCAAGGCAATATCCCGGGAGGCTGTCCTCCCCCAGCGGATTGGAGGGGGCTGTGCGGACTGGACGTTTTTCCAGCACTCCCCTGTTGGCAGGTCAGCTGTGCGGATGGTGCTGGAGCAGAGCTCACTGTGTTCTGGGGGCTTTCAGAAGCCCAGACCGTGCCTCAGCTGGGCTCTGCTTCAGGGTCTGCTGTCCAGAGGCTGTGTGGCTGAAGGCCCCAGGGCTCCTTCTGATCACCATGGGCATGTCAAAGTGCCATCTCACAGTCCGGCGACTTCATGTGCACCTCCCTTCCTCAAGGTACCTCTGGGATGTGGGTGGTGTCAGCTCCATGTCATACAGGTGAAGATCAGGGCTCAGAGAAGTCAAGGCCCTTGCCCAGGATGGCACAGTCAGGAGGCTGATCTCAGTGGGGTCCTGGTGGGCCTGAGGCTTGGGCTCAGCAGGCAAGGCAGGTCATGCAGCCAGTACCCGGGGAGCATAGGTCACTGGCCTGGTGGGGGCATCATCATTCGCACGTACAGATGGGAGCCCTGGGGCCCAGACCTCACAGCAGGTGCCCACACTGAGCAGGACCTGTGCCAAGGTTCTTTCTGAGAGTGCCCTGGGAGCCCCAGAGGGGGCCGCAGCCACGGAAGGAGGCACAGTGCAGGGCTTGGCACAGGGCCAGCGCCTCCCTCCCATGCCTGCCTGCCAGCCAGGCACTGCTCACTTCCTCCCACCCACACGGGAAGGGGAGGCGATAATTATTGCTTTGGACAAGTAGCACTTGTCAACAGATTTTTTAGATATTTTATTTTATATTAATCTATCTGAGTATTTATTTATTTAAAGACCTCTGCTGACTCCTCCGTGGTAGTGTGGTGCATGGGAAGGAGGACCGGCCAAGGTGGCTTCACCCTCTGTCGCCTCGTTAGGTGAGAGTGACCACACTGGCCTTGTGGGGTTGTGAGGAAACTGGAGAAAGGAAGAGGCCCCAGTCTTGTGGTTTGGCCCTCTGAAGGTGGGGGGTGACCGTTGTCATTCCTGTGGTTATGTTTTCTCCAGCGGCCACAGGCACAGCCGCAGTGACCATCCTGATGCCTAGCCCTGGATGACTTGTAGGACTGCACAGCTATCAGAGCATCACCTGCCCACCTGGCTTCTCCTCACAGTGTACCCAGCTGTGCGCCATGCTCTTACCTGCCCATCCACTCCACCAGGGGTCCAGCAGGGGGCACCCTGGCCCCCCAGAAAGGTGCCAGGAGAAGATATGGGGCAGGGTAGGACTCTTTCAGCCTGCTTGGGAGCCTGCCTTCCAGCTCAGAGCTGAAGTCCCGTCCCCACCTTGCTGATAGGGGCCTCCTGTGTGGCTCAGCCTGCCACACATCCTCAGGTGTCCCTAGCACACTCTGGAAGCCTTCCCACTGTGCCTCCTGGAGGAGTGCTGCTGGGGAGGCAAGAGGGGCACAGTGGCTGCCACACAGGAGTCCCCTAGCTGCTCCCCCTAGCATGGCTTGTGGGTTGGCCAGAACTTGCCTGAGCTTGTGGGGTCGCATGATGGTCTGTGTTTCAGGCCCACCTCAGAGTCCTGTAATGAGGGTCTCAGACAGGAGCAAGCTGTGGCATCTGTAGCCCATCAGCAGCAGAAGTGGAAGGGCAGGTTCCAGGCACAGTCTCTGCCCATGCTCATGAAGGACCCAGCAGGAGCTCTGGGCTGAGATCGTGTGAGCTGCTGGCGCTGTGCCCTGAGCTAATGTCTGGAGCAACCTCTGGCAGGACAGTGCGTGCGCTGGGCAGAGGTTCCATCATAGGCAAAAGGGGGAGGAAGAGGCTGCCCCTGCACCCCAGGCCCAGCCTGGGCTACCCTAGAGCCTGTGCCAGTATATATCCAGGGGCAGGAACCAGCCATCTCTTAAGGTCAGGCCACACAGTGACCACACCACTGGCCTAGGGCCCTGCAGCAGAGGTAGGTGCGCCAAGCTGGCCAGGCCCCACCAGAGGGGGACACTTCCCAGGGCCAGGACAGGACCTTGATTGTGCCTGCCACAGAAGCTAAGGGAGACAGAGTCCAGGTTCCTGGGGAACACAGGGGCAGGCAGGGTGGATTCTGGACAGCCCCAGCTCTGGCGTTGGAGCTCAGGAGGCTGGTGACTGCTCTTCCTGCCCCATGCCATGGGAAAGCCTAGAAGAGAGCCTAGATTGTCCCAGCAGAGAGAAGGTGCTTCCCCAGAAGAGCAAAGCACCCCTTTCTTGAATTTCAAAACTTGGTGAATTAAAGAAATGGAGAATAAATGCAAGGTGCAAAAGCCCTGAGACTCCACCCTGCTCCGCCCAGTTCCCATTGGGTGGCCACTTCCTCTGTGAGTGTCAGTGTAAACCTGCCCAACAGCTGGACACTGGGTCTGAATCTGACTCCACCACAGGGCCTTTGGCTCCACATCCCCCAGATGTTGTGTTCCTGTGTGCCGGGTTGTTCCTCTGGCCCATGGAGAGGCGACCCAGAAGCCAGGTGTGTGTTGTGTCCTTGGGTTTAGGACTATGAGCCAGACTCTGCCTCTGGGCCCAGCATGTGGCTGTCCTGGCATGGGGCATGGCCACAGGGTGGTTACCTGCTGAGACTTCCTTCAGCCAGGCCTGGGCCCCATGACCCACTGTGGTGTGTGTGGCATGGGCCAAGAGCCCAGGGGCTCTGACTACCAGAGGCCTGGTGTCTGGATCCTCACAGCCTGCTGGGGGCAGGGACCACGGGAAGAAGGCCAGGGCCTGGACAGGGCTAGCAAGAGTGTGGGCATGGCAGCAGGGCCTGTCTGTGTCTGTCAGCAGAGCCCCCAGGCCCCTTTTGTGGAGCTGGCTGATGATAAGACCTGGAACAGAGGTGATGTGTGATGTCACCAAGGAGGACCTGGAGGCCATTTGGCTGTGCAAGGAGCCCATCTTGTAGATGGATGTGAGGGTCCTGTGGGTGGGTGTGGGTGTGCAAGCCCCCTCCCAGGTACCCACCCACAGGGCCTGATGGGGCTGTGGCACCTTGCTGGGGCTATGCCCTGGCCTGGGAACGGGAGCCCTGCCCTGGCTGCACCATTGACAACTCATGCCTTCCTGCACTGCCCCCTCAGGTTTCCAGGAGGTCACTGGCACAGAGGAAGGAGCCCTGCTGTGGTGGCTCCTGGTGGCAGTTCTTGAGTGCTCCAGCCCACTACTCAGCACTGAGTCTGGAACTGGTCAATGCTGCCCTAGGTGGTGGGGTGAGCCTCAGAGCCAGCAGGGTGGAGAGCAGAGGCTGCTTGTCCTCAGTGTTTGAAGGCCAGTGGACACTCTATGCCAGCTGCCAAGTTCCTGTGGGGTCTTGCAGAGGCCTCCTCCCTGGTGCTCCAATGTGTGTAGGATGCAGCTTGGCAGAGATGTGGCTCTGCTGGACCTGGGGTCCCCTCCCCACCTGGTGTGCTGTCCCCTCCCTGGCCCTCTTTGTCTTCAGGGGGTGCTAGGCTTCTGAAGCACGTGGTCCTAAGAGCAGACGGTGGAACACAGACCTGGGCCAGTCCCTAAGCCAAGCCACTGGCCTGGCCCCATCACTGCTTCTGCTTCCCTGGCAGCTCACCAGCCTTCCACTCTGGAAGGAGGTGCCCCCCACAGTGGGTCCCCACCTCGGAGCCCCTAACCCCTCAGCCTGGTGGAGGAGTGCTTACTTCCCAGGGCCTCTGTTCAGTGTGCCCCTGCCTCTGGGAGCTGTCCCCCACTTCCAGCTCCACACAGAGGCTCGCTGCCTGGCCCCAGCCTCACCCTGGCCAGAGACAATCAGGGCTGATCTCTGGCTAGATGTAGGAATTCTGGAGAACACTGAACACAGAGGTGGCTTTGTCCCTCTGCTGGCACAGTGAGGGTCACTTTGCCTGAGGGGCCTGGGAGAGGTGAGGGGTCTGCTTCCCTACAGCTCCAAAACTGAATGCTATCCTAGAAGAGCCCTTGGGAAGCTCCATCTGGACCTGCACTTGGGCACAATGGGACAGCTCACAGAAGGGGGAAGGGGGACACTGCTTGCTGGGGAATCCAGGCAGCAGAAACTGTGAGGACCACACTGCACATGGAGAGGTGCTAGGTGGGTGAGGCTAAGCTCAGGGAAGTGTGGGGCCTGAGCAGTGGGGCTCCTGGCCACTGGTCACAGAGGCAAAGGGTGGGTCGTGGCATCTGCTGTTCCCTTAACCCGGGGACCTCATCCCAAGCCTGAGGGACCTGCTCCCAGAGCTCAGGCAGATGCTTGAGGGCTGCCTGGGATCTGTGTGGCTTCCTGTGACTGCTCTAGGTGGACAATGCCAGGCAAGTGGCTCCTGCTGCTGCAGTGACCACAGGGTCAGGTTCAAAGATATGAGGCCCAGGCAGCCTGCATGCCAGGCCCTGCACTTCAGGAAGGGTTTCTCATAGCAGACAGCAGGGTCGGGGATATGTGCAGTGTGGGGGTCTTCCTGGGGCAAGGGGCCCATCTGAGAGGTGGAGGGACCTGACCTGGGGCTCTGGACTGGTCTGGAATCATGATTAATGCAGGGCCAGCTGAACTCAGTAGAGGGTCTGGGCCTGGGTACAGACTGGAGGCCCTTGTGGCTGGCCATGGCTGGGGCGAGCCCAGTGCCTTTCAGCTCAGCAGCGAGCTGGGCTTGGCTGGGGGCCTCTCAGACAGACTTCACCTTTCCAGCCTCAGTTTCCTTGGCTGTGCCAAGGAGTCTGGGCCAGTGCACAGCAGGTGCCACAGGGAAGGCAGTGGGAGGGAGCTGAGTTCCTGGACGGCATCTGTGATGAAGACCACTGTCACAGAAAGTAGTGCCTGGGGTCATCAGCCTTTGAAAACCCTCTGCCAGTTTGCAGCAGGTCCTGGTGACCAAAGCCCGCTGGGATTAGGGAGGGTGGGAGCCAGCCTGCCAGCCCCTTGGGACTGGAAGTGACTGCAGCAGATGGCACAGGCCTTTGGGGCCTTTGCCCTGCAGTTGCTGGCTGAGAAGCCCGTGGGGTGGAAGAGCTCCTGGAAGCAGCCTCAGGAGGCCAGCGTGGTGTTCTGCACCTCTCTGCAGCTGCTTCCGTGTGCACTGGGGCTTCTTGCCTACCCCATCCACTGGGTGGTTTGTAATGTGCATAATTTTGCACACTCTCAAGTCACCAAGGTGAGACTTGGGGTCCAGGCATCTGGTGGTCTGCCTTTGAGCACTCCTTATTGGGTAAGTGTGGGGGTGTGCACCAATGGGTGACTGAGTGTGGCGAGGGTGAGTGACTTATAGCAGCAGGCTAATGAGTGTCAGATGCCTCCTGTCTTCTTGCTTTAAGGCAAGTCCTCCTTGCTGAGTCAACCATGAAACTGGCCAGCCTCCCCAGTGACACTCACCAGCATCCTCCCCAGTCACAGCTGTCCACACCCGCCCCAATGACAGTAGCCATTGTCCCTCCCCCAATGATAGTGGCCAGAACCCCTCTCTATGACACTGGCCAGCCTCCCCAATGACATTGCCAACACTCCTCCCCTGATGAAGTGCCCATCCTCCCTCCCTTAATGACAGTTGCCATCCTCCCTCCCCTGATGACAATGGCCAGCACCTCTTCCCTGATGAAGTGGCCATTCTCCCTCCCCTAATGACAGTGGCCATCCTTCCTCTCCTGATGAGAGTGGCCATCCTCCCTCCCCCAATGACAGGGCCACCACCCCTTCCCTATGAAAGTAGCCAGCCCTATCCCTCAGTGACAGTGACCAGCCCCTCTCTACTGGTGAAAGTGATCAGATGCCCCTTCCCCTGATGGCCAGTGTGTCCTATTTGCTGGCCTACTGGGTGGGCTCATCCTAGCAGTGGTCAGACTGCTGTTTCCATCCCACCACCTTCTCTTATCCCTCTGCTCATGGTCTAGGAGGGTGTCTGCCTGCTGGCCCAGCCTGCTGTCCAGCCGGGGCTATGTCCTGCCTGCTGCCTGCATGTGTGGTCTGGGGCAGTGCTGCCCTTCCTGGGCCTCTCTCCTCAGGACCATGGAGGACTGGGTGAACTGCAGTGTGTGGCCCTTGGAGGAGGTACCCCAGAAATCCAGCTGCAGGGTGCAGCAAGGTGTGGGGAGATGGACAGTCATGAAACCCCAAGTCTGGCACAGTGGCCCAGCCAGCCAAGCATGACAATGTCTTCACTGGTTTACCTTGGGCTTCTTCCTTTATTTAAAAAAAAATTTTAATTTTGTTTTTTAAAATTTAAAGTTGCAAAATAATAAAGGAGCCTATGCCTTGCATTCAGAGTTTCTCATTGTTAGATCTTATGTGACCCTAATAGTTATCCTGACCAGGAAGCTAACATTGGTAATGGAATGACTGGATTTCCCTGGTCTCCCACTTGGCATCTTTTCCTCTTCCAGGACCCAAGCCAGGAATTACTGCTGCACTGACTCTCCTGTCTCTGTGGTCTCCCTCAGTCTGTCTGCTATGACTTTGAGTAGCTCTGTGCACTGTCCCTTTTTGAAATGACACATTCTGTGCAAAAGGCTTCCCTTTCCCACTTCTCACAAAATGGGACTTGAGGAAGACATTGAGACAGTGCTGGACACAGACTGGGGCCTGCTCACTGCCCTGGAGATGGCTAAGCGTGGCCTCTACGCGGTGCTGGGTCCTCACCTTGTGGCTGAGGCCTCTCCTCTGAGCAGGCCCCTGTGCAGCTGAGTGAGCAGTTGTAGGCTAGGGAAGGTGTCATCCTCTTCCCATGAGGGGGACTGCGAGGTGGAACCCAGCAGGATCCGCAGGCGCTCTTCTCTACGTAATGCAGTACCCAGTAGCCCTGGCAGTTGGACCTCTAACCCAGGCAAGGCCCCTCGGCACCGTGCCCCTCCCACTGCATGCCCATCACCCTCTTCAGGCTCTGGGAAGCCGAGGCAGTGGCATCTCTCTGGTTTTGGTCCAGGAGAGAGCACCCACCCTCCCAGCCCCTGGCCATCGGCCCTGCTGAACCGTGGCAATGGGGAGGCTGTCCACGTTACTATTGAGAGCATGAGCTTTAATTGTGTTTGAACAGTGAAAGACCAGGAGTGGGTGAGAGGAAGCAAGATCAAGAGGTTTCTGTGTACCCAATTAGGTCATGTCTAGAATCTGCTGTCCCTCCCCACGGCAGGCAGCCCTGTCCCCAGGGCTGTCTACTGCCCCTGTGTTCTGTCTGTCCACCCAGACCTGTCTGAGAACTCTACAGGTCTGGGACCCTGTGCAAGGCGCTGGCATCCAGGGTGGCCATCACTCTCTGAGGCTCAAGGGGAGGCAGGGCGCCTGCAGCCCCTCAGGAAGGGCGCTGTGACAGGTTGCAAGCCAGGGCCCAGATGGCCTCCTGCCATCCCTTGTCCCTCTCGGAGCCCTGGTTTCCTAGTTTTGCTGGGGTAAACCTTGGATATAGTGGGCTGTGGGGCATTTTGCAAGTGGAGATTCCTGGGGCAGGGGTGAGTGACATTCCGGAACCTCTCTGCTGTCCCAGATGCTATGGTAAACTCTGGAAAGTCCCTGAGAGACAGACCTCCTCGGCTCTGCTGGCCTCCCAACACCCCTGTGTCTTGCTCTGCCTTCCTGCAGGACACTGTCTCCTTCCTGCTGTCCCTCTGGCCATCTCTGGGGTCCTGCATGGGCCTCAGGGCTCTCTGGTCCTGAAGAAGTTCAGTCCTCTTCCTGGACCCTCCTGAGGTTCATCTGCGTGGGCTACCTCTCCCTGTCCTCAGTGGGCCAGGATGACCTTTCTGTGTTTTGCTAAGATGGAGTAGGGTGGCTGTCACTATACAGGAAAATCCAGAGTCGAGACTTGGCCAACTCGCACCTTCTGCTCTTGCCCTCAGTCCTGGCTCCCAGCCTCTCATGGAACTGAATTAGATGTTAAACTGCCACCGCAGATTTCCCCATCGGGGTGTGGTCAAAGCTCTGGGGGTGGCGGTATTCACTCTGTGGTGTCTTGTCTCCAGTGGGAAGTGGCCACGGGTGACTTGGACAGCTGGGGACTGGAAGTGCCTGGAGACTTCCGCTGTGCATTTGGTAACAGGGCTGGGACGTCTCAGGCCGGCTCTCTGGACTGTTCTCTGCATTGTCTCCAGCTGGCTGCTTGCCACACTGTGGCTGCCCACGAGCTAAGACTGCTCACATTGCTGTTTGGTTTTCCAAGGACAGAAACCACATGGTCATCTGTGATGCAGCTGTGGCAGGCACACCTTGTCACTTCCATGAGATGCGGCCACCTCTCGCCCCAGCCTGGCCTCCTTGTGGGTCTGGGGCCTGCAGGGCCTGCTTCCGCCCCTGGTCCTGTCAGAGGGCAGCAACCTCTGAGCTCTCCCCGGGCTGCACGTGCCCCAGAGCCACTGCCAGTGTGCTGCAGACCAGTGGTCCCCGCCCCACTCACTGCGCTCTGCTCCCAGCCCACTCTTCCCGCTGGCCAGTGTGCTGGGTCCCCACACCACACCCATCTCACCTGCCAGAGCTCCCTAGCAGGCCTGTCACCCAGCCCAGGTGCAGGATCTGAGCATGCCAGCTGCTTGTTGCCATGGCTACATGGCAGGCCCAGGAGGGCGGAGGACCAGATGAGGAGACTGCTGAGGAGCCCACAAGTGCAGGCAGAGCCCAGCTGCGCTGCCCTGCGCACACAGCCGGAGCAGGGGTGAGAGTGGTGGGGCTTGTGCTACCCACAGATAGCTGCAAAGCAAGCAAACAAGCAGCTAAATAACATCGACTACTCCACCAGTTGGAGCAGTCGCCTTCGTAAGTAGATGGTCACCAAGATGCCAGTTGCATGCAGAGTGCGTGACAGAGAATAGTGCAGAAGCAGAGGGAACACACGCACACCAGGCTTCACGTCTTGTGTGGCAGTGGGAGCGCTGAGGGTGTTCTAGAAGCAATCAGAAAAACAATTGCATGCTCTGACCCTTCACCAGGGTACAGTGATTCCCAGCCCCTCCCTCGCTGTCCTGCTCTGGCTGCCCGTGCCAAGGCACACAGCTGCAGTGCCTGAGCCTGCTTGTTGCCCCAGAGGGCTCCATCCTGGGCAGCCCCGGATCCAGGTGTGAGGGTATCAGGGCTAACAGGTCCCTTGTCCTCAGGCCAAGGGGTGACATGTCCCCCCTCAGGACCGGGCAGGCATCTCCCTAGAAATGGTGCCACCTGGCTCCCGGTGGATTCTGGCATGTCCCTCTGGTGTGCTGGGAATTGGGCCTCACTGGGAGCTGAAGCCTGCCCAGTGCCCATGTGGTGATAGTGACTGGAGGGACACCCTTCTGTGCTAGCTGCCTGCCTCTGATCCTCCTGCACTGTGCTGTCATGGCGGCCCCACCCCAGGTGCATGGTCCAGGTCCCACCTGCGACTCCTCATCCTGCTGTTCTGCACACCAGCATTGGGTGCAGGGATGAGAAAGAGGAAGCCCTGGGAAATCAGTGTCATGAGTGTTCCTGGACAAAAGAATAAACGCAAATGCCCCAGCCTCCTTGCTTCCCCATGGGAGCTCCTGCAGGGGGCCAAGGGCCTCTGGGCAGGCCTGGCCCAGCCGTGGCACCCAGAGCCACAGGGATGGTGTTCAGGGAAAGTGTGCCCATCCCTGTGCATCCTGGAGCTGGACACGGAGGCCAGTGTGGCTGGGCCTGCCTGTGGGTGGCTACCCAGCCACAGGGAGGAGTGGCCCCTGGCAGCCTCAAGTGGGTCTGTGGCCTCAGGCTTGCCATGCCCTGCCTGTAGGCCTTTCCATGTTAATGGAGGGTGCACCCTGAGGTCCATGCCTGCTCTGCCTGGGTCCTGCGGGGAGGGTGGTTTTGTGCCTCGAGCTCTTTGTGGGAAACAAATTCAGGGGTTTTTTAACCCAGGGGCTATGTTCAGGGTTTGGCTTCCCTTTGTCCTAGATGGTTGACCTTCCTTGATCAGTGAGCCCCAGGGAAGGAGGGCCACAGAGAGGGCCAGGGACATGGAGCTGGCATTGCTCCTACACCCACAGCTGACCCACGTGCTGAGCAGTGGGAGGGGTGGGTGGAGTAAGATCCGGGCACGGTGAAGACCAAAGGAAGAAGAAGTCTTCACGTGAAAGCTTGCATGGAACTCCAGCCAGCCAACAAGAATGTGCGTGTGTGGCCTCAGGCTGGAGGTAGGAGCCCGTGCTGTGCAGTCTCGGCCACCACCCCCCCCGGCTGGAAGCCACTGCCTGCTTGCAGTGTCCTCACTCCCGAAGCCCTGAGAGTCTTGCATCCCCTTCCCTAGCCATGGCACAGATTGACCCCCGTGTGTTCATTCCCTGTGTTCATTCCCATGGACATTTGTCACTGTTCCCTGTTGCCTTTTGTGCTGAGTCCAGCAGGAGTAGACAGAGTCCCTAGCAGCAGCCCCAGCCCAGAGCACTTGCTGCCAGCTCCTCTGTCCTTTGTAACAGCTCACCTGTGGTATTGTGGGTGTGGATAGTGGGTCCCTGGGGAGTTGGCTGGGGCACCCATCGCCTGTGATGGGCAGAAGATGGCAAGGACATTAAGAGCCTGGGCAGCCCTCCTTAGGTGCAGTGCTGGAGGAGGACAGGTGGGCAGATGGAGGCTGAGTGGGCAACTGGAGGACTAGTGGGCAGGTGGGCGGCAGTTCCACTGATAACCAAGTGCTGAGGCTCAAGGAAGCTAGAGAGCAAGTTCAGAAGCACGCACCTGGGGCCGAAGGACTGGTCTCTCCGTGCTGGCCCCTCACCAACTCCACACTGTTCAACTTCATCCTAACTCCTCTTTTCCCAGCAAAGTGGCCATGACGATGGTTAGGGACATGGCCCCTCTGCTCACAACCATTTACAGGGGGCTGTGCAGATGGGAGGGTGCACACTGCCACCTTTGCAGCTGGCTTTGGAACTTGGAACAAAGGCTTGAATTCTTAAAAGGAACTGGAATTGGAAAAATGGATGTTCTAGCACTGTGGGCTTCCCCTGTACAGATTTATTAATAAGTCTCTTTGAGAAAAAGCAGCCAATGATATCAAACCCACTGAGTTTGTGAGTGTTGATTCAGCTCTGGAAAATAAGTCTGTGAATAGAGTTTCCAGCTGCTGGTGAAAACTCTCTAAGAAATGCAGGTTTATTTTGCCTTCAGCACACAAAATTCCTTCCAGGAAAGGATGAGGGGCTTTCCTTATTATCAAACAGTCAGGGAGGT